>JAQIXN010001000.1:0-24468 GCA_034698145.1 Proisotoma minuta | reverse complement strand
TCCCCTTTCCCCCCACCCCCTGCCGTCTTTTTCTTATGGCTTTCTGCTTTAACGGTTGCAGTTGGGGTTATTTGAGATTCTTGGACATCTAAATCACTGGATAAGGGACGCTTCCTTGTTTTGGGGGCCAGGGATTCCAGCTCCAAGGAAGAATTCTCAAATGACGTCGTTTTGGGGACATTTGGGAGGATTTTGATTGAAAGAGATTGAGGTTCTTTGGATCTTGTCGAATTTAGAGCTTTCAAGTTTTTGAAAGAAGTTGATGCCTTTTCAACAATACTTTTACGAAAGGAGGGGACGGATACTGAAGCAGATGAGTCTTGATCTTGATTAGAAAATGGATTGAAGGGTTTTGGTTGGGAAAAGAAATTTTGAGGGGTCAAGTTCGGGCTCGGGCTCGGGCTCCCCCAATTGTTTTCAATCCCCTTGAGAAAGTTAGTACTGGATCCTCCATAAGCCGTCAGTCCAGCAAGCTGAAGTTCTGGTTTAGAGTTAAATTCTGGGAAAAGTGAGGACCCACTGGCGAGCTGATCATTGTTAGAGTTGTAAACGTCTGGAGTCTTTCCAGAGAGGAGGGATAGCAGATGGATCCCTTGAGTGATTGTATTATAAGTCGGAACTTGACCCTGACCCGTCGTGAGAATCGGGGCTTTTGAGCTCTCAGCTCCGAAGCTTCCAGCAGATGAAGAGGATGAAAGATCGTTGTTGTTTGAAAAGGAAAATGCATTTTGATAAGTTGATCCTAAATAGTTTGTTAGGTCTCCGGTAGTAGGGATATTTGGATAAGGTAGATTTGATGCCGGTCCGGGATTTGTTAGGGAAAAGTGGCCATTCGCATCAATGGTGAATGATTGTTGTGGGGATGAACTGAAGCCGTTGAGATTTAAAGGGGGTAATAAATTCGATTGGAAGCTGTAAGGATTAGAAGATGTGTCGAAATTGTATGTTTTCTGGGGATTGAAGATGTTGAGGCTTGCTCCGGTGGGAGTGGGACTACCAAAAAGACCAGTATTGGAAGCCGTTCCTTGTTGCTGTTGGGGGCCTAGAAGATGAGCAAAAGGATTCTCATTTGTATTTCCAAAATAATCCAAATTATAAAATGTTCTTTTACTGAATTGATTGGGATCTGCTTGAGGAGAAATTCCAGTAGAGAAAGATCCAATTGAAGTTGTTGTCGTTGTTGTGGGTTCTGCTGCTGCAGTATTAAAATGCTGGATTATTGGCGTGTTCTGATAAAATGGTTGTGCTGCTGGTGGGGAAATTGTTGTCGTAATCAACTCTTTATTTACATGTTTTGCCAAGTATTCATCCAAATTAAATGGTTTATCATTCTCTGAGGAGGAAGGGGCTGTAAATTTAAAATCGGGATATGGACTTTTATTGAAAACTGGGGGTTGGTATTCAATCTTGTTATTTTCATCCGTTTCATTGTAAACCTCTGGGGAGGGGGAGGGGGTTGGTGTTGAGGAGGGGATGTATTTGCTAAAGTCCACTTTATACTCTAAAATAGGCATTACAATTGATGTCGGTTTGTCATTCTCGTTATTTTTCGAACTCGTCGTTATTGGCTCTTCTTCTTCTCCGTCTCTTTCTGAATTATACGAATTGCTTTTCACACTCATTTGAAAGAGCTTCTTAGCTGGTCTCATAAATAACTTTTTGTGGCCTTTGTTTGGTTGAATGTGTTGGTGAGCTTCTTGTTCATAATCTACATCCGATATTATTGGTTTGATGGGACGCGTTCTTAAAATTTTACCCCTTCGAAAGCTCAGGTTTTGATTTGGATTTCGCTGTGGATTTCGAGGGCCATAATAATTGTTGGACTTTGACTTTTGCCTATTGGAAGGCCGATTATTATAATATGGATTATTATTTGGATGCATAACGGAATCTAAATCCATGTCGATACCACTCTCCTCTGTGGCACTAGTTTGGAAATCATCATTGTCGAAAATATCTGTTTGGAAATTTGGGGTTTTCCCATCATTATTGGGGAAATCCTCATTCCTTGAATTAGATGCACTGCTATCGTTTGTTTTTATAATTGCTGTATAATTTTCATTCGAGTTGGTTGAAGATTGGTGTGAGAATGCGGTGTTGTTAGCAGAAGCATCCCCTGAAGCCTCAACATTTTTGTCTTTGCCTAATTCGTTGGAAATGGGAGACAAAGGATTTTCTGAAGAATTGAGCTCTTCTTTAGGCTGTTTGGTGTTGGCGTAATTTGAATAATGCTCAGTAGACAAATACTTTTCATCACCATCTTCATCCCTTGCAGTATTGTTCTCTTCTGATTCAATTAAAGAAGTGAAATTAGAACTGAGTTGGTTTGCTTTTGCTTCGTTTTCCTCAATCTTTGTGACATTTGAGGAAAATGTTGAATTTTGAGATTCTTCATCTTTATTTTTAAGCAGTTTTGGACGATAAATTGGTATTTGAAATGAGATACCCCCAAATTTGAAATCGGATGGGGGCCTTACTCTTATTTCTGAGGGAAGTCGATCATCCTCCGACTCGCTTTCATTTTCAGATGCAGTATTGGAATCATTTTCATTGTGATAATCATGCTCATCTTGATTATCAGTAACTTCCGGCGACTTGGATTTGTAATCTTCTATTATCGAATTTTCATCAATCTCATTTATATGCAAATTGTCCAAATCTGGAGAATAATCATGGATTCCAATTTCATCAATTTCTTCATCATCAACGTTAATTTCGTTTAGGGAGTCCCTGCTCGCTCGAGGCCTGGACGTTGTTCCCTGCAGAGTTTGAAAGGGTGGAAGCTCTGTCGTAGAAGCCTCGAAAAGCTGACCTTGTGCTAGTTTTACTGGCCGCGTCAAAATCCTCTTCTTTTCAGATTGCATATAACCCACTGCGACAATTAGTCCTGAAATATGGAAAATTGATTGCATTTGCACTGCTGCAAAAATCTCAACTAATTTAAATACCTGTAATCATCACAATTGTGACTCCAATTGAAATCCCATAATAACAAGCTTTACTCCACATTCTTGAGCGTCTTTTTCTGCTATTGAAAAAACTTATGTCGTCGTCGTAGTCATTTTTAGGACGCTCAATAAATCTCCGAGCTTTCGGAGATCCTCCAATATCTCTGGGATTTAATACTTGTGTTGCAATAGCTACATTTTTGTGACACTGACCACTCCCACTACTACTAGAAGAAAGTTTTGAATGCTTCCCACAAGATTTCCCCACCGACCCCACAATATACCGGTTTGTGTTGCTACTACCGTTTCTTGAATACCCTCGACTAATTTTTGATGCTTTGTATGTAGAAAATAAAGTGGAAGTCGAGGTGTTGCTCTTTGAATTCATGATTAACAACTGCAATCCTGAAATTAACTTCCACCACGTCTTTGGATTAGTGATGCTTTGTTTTACATTAAGACAGTTGAGCTTAGAAAAGCTACATAGAGATCAAGTAAAGTAAAGCACATTTTGCAAACGAATGCATTATCTGTGAAAGGGATGAATCGCAAGCCCGTATTTAAAAGCTCTTAAGTAGGATCATACATGTTTTTAAACCAGGCTCAAACCAGTTGATTTGACAAAAGAATAGAAATCTTTGCAGGGTACTTTTCCTTTCTCGATTGAAGCCTATTTCTTTAGCTCGGAACAATAAATGATGAGCGTATACTTAAAGCAGCGGAACAATGAAAAGTTCTTGTTGAATCAATAAAATAAAATGGATTACCTTTCATGGTGTGATACACACACTCTTACTTTTTTAAATGCAGCAACAATCAAATCGTGCATTTTTTTTAGATTTTCGAATTTTTGCATAATTGATCTTTCGGCACCCATTGATGCTGGTTATTTCCATTGCTCTGCTATAACTATAATGCATACATATATTTACATTTCTTTCAAACTGCCAAACAATAATTAAGCTTGATTTATCAGTTTATTACATGATGAAACTTTGTCTTCGTCACGGGCTGACGGCTATTTTGTTTCAATTTCAATTGCAAAAGTTTTGTATATTCAAGAAAAAGAGAAGCTTACGACATCAATGAATCATTTGTATAAACGAGACGGAAATGCATTTTAGGGAAACAAATTGTTTGATAAATATTTGACAAAGCGACTTTCTATATAATTTTACGGTATATTATTCCCTTATCTATTCAAATTCCATTTAATTAGATGCAGCTGAACAAAGTTAAAGGTTAGAGATTGCTAACGGCAGGTATATTACTCATCCATTCACCTTATTTGCATCACCTTTAACTTTATGCAGTAAACTTGGGCCTTTAGCTACCGTTCTAATAAATTATTGTTCCAACAGTTTCAACAATTAATAATCGTCAACAATGTCGGATAGTTTTGGTCAGCTCCAAACCCATCTTCACTCCCACAACATGCTGCAACACTGGAAGGACAAGGAATGGCAAACGTTGAGCACAGAGAGCATTTTGAAATCCGATACGGTAAAATTTGCAACATTTTAATATATATATTATTATTTATTGGCAATTGGCAATTTTTCCAGGCATTTGATGAAGAGCTGTTTTCTTTGGCTCGGCCAAAAATAAGCCACGACCAGTCCAAAGTTGAGGATGAGGACAACGACATCCTCACAGTTCGGAAGGCAATGCAAGGGATGGATAAGGCGGAAGATAAGATAAAGTGGAATGACAAAGGATATCAACGGATATTGATGTTGGCTGTTGGGAATTACCCGCATGGGAAAGTTGGGGGCGACAGCATTGGCGAGAACATGGGCTCGTTAACCTTACGCTAAATATAACAACCTCGAACCTGAACTTAATTAGTCAATTGGGTTTGTAAATAAGTTGCATAATTTAATGTTTGAATAATTAAACCAATATTGTTTTATGTAGCCGTCATAATATTTTAATCAATTCATTGCACTCGTTTAAAGGTCATGCAATTTGTTGAAATATTTCTTGGAATGTTTGAAGAGTTGTTAAATATTTACGACATTTATTTTTCGCCGTGTTTATTACTGGGGAAGAGACCAATCAATGAAATTTTATTACTGAAACTTACAATTTCCAACCAACTGCAGCACTGCCACATTAAATAGCTCTAAGTTTGTGTATGCACGCCCAATAAATGAGCCTATTGTAATAATTACGTAGTACAATGGGAGTTAATTCAATATCAATGTACTATAATTTACAGTTCAAGCTCGTTATTGAAAAATGTGGTATATTCTTTGGAAGTTGGAGTTGTCCATGAGTGGGACAAATAGTTGTGTGGGTGAGAGAACAAGACGTGCTCTTATATTGTTCAAGTTGTTGTTGTTATTGAACTTGTTAATTGTCACAAGTGGGACTTCTTCCTCAAGTTCAAGTCCTCCAGTGATAAGTGCGATACACAATCGAGTGCCGACGGGGGCAGTGTTGCATCTTTTTCCTCGATATGGTTACTTGAGCCTAAGTATGAGGGTGGTGCCTAGAAATGACTCTCAATCTTGGGTCTTCCTCGAACCCGTCCGCAACATTTTCCTGGCATCTACAATACAAATTGAAGAAAAGAGTTTTTCATCCCCTGACGACACGCTCCCAATCCACAACGAGTTCCACATTGATCTTTGCGAAGATGTGTCTCAACTTGTTCAAGCTTATTTTAGAAGATTTTCTATACAAGGGACGGATAAGCCTTGGCAGGCATTTTCAGGGGGTTGGAGGACTCCAAGCCTGTCCAAATATTTTGGAATTGATCCAAGCTTCATAGTTGGGGACTATCGATACATGTTGGTGCGAGTGTTGATGGTACGAAATTCGGGGAAAGCGGTTCCGCTGGCAAATGTCACTGCAAATCCGGAAACTGATGCGGCAGTGACAAAATTTGGAGGTGATAGGGTTCGATCCATGTACGAGTTTTCCAACAGTGTTGGAACACATTATGTAAGTTTTTAAGACAGCATTGGGGTTAGTTGAAATGAGATTTATTTTTAATGGACTTGTATCAGGTCCATTCTTATATTGCCGGAAATGCAATTTATCAAGTATTTGTCTACGATCATCAAGGATTTGAGGCTGTGAAAAGGAGGCTTAGTGAATACAACAAACAACGCCAATCCATAATCTCCCAACTCCCGAGCCTTTTACCCCTGTGGGGGAAACAGATTGGGAAGCTCTTTGTTCTAAATTCTAGTCCGAAAGTAGGGAGCCAAATCCAGGAAGCACTAATGTTGGAAACCTTTAGAAATGTTGTGCTCCCAAATATTTTCAAGCTCCACGATAATCCAGAGCTTGTAAGAAAAGTAGAGTTGTTGTTGAAAAACGAGCCCAATGGGCTTTTAGGGCTTGAGCTCAAAACGATTGAGCTCATTTTCCAAGACAAGCCAAAGAAAAGATTGTTTATAGAATCGCTACTTCATTTATTACAATTATGGGAATTGAATTTTCAATAAATACTTATAGTTGTAATAATTATTATTTAATCTTAAGTAGGGAAAATTTCTAAATGTTACTTTCATTATGCTATAAAAATTGCGATAAAATTTAATGCATATCAAATGCAAATGCTTTTAAATATTAGGATTAATTCTATTTAAAAATATTCTAAAACTCTTCGGTAGCAAATTCTAAAACTTCGACATCTGTAGTGTTTGGTTGATTTGAAAAGCGGACCTGACGCCTTGGCTTATCTTTAATTCCATTGACATTGGAAACTGGAGGGACTCTACAACTACATCTGTGTTTAGGACAGTGGTTTAAAAGGCTTCGTTCTGGAGAAAGGAACCGATCTCTTGTCGACCGCCGCAGTTTGGGTCTTCTGTTAAGAATGGGGCTGGGGGGTTGGAGAATGTCGCCACTATCCTCTTCCATTGAAAATCAAGTGAATCCGTCGGGAGGAATCCCACCATTGCTCCGATTTTTAGGAAATCCATATGAATCTAGACCAAGATCCAGATAAGAGTTACTGCCTAGATTGTCATTTGTGGGGTCACCGCTTGATAACGAGTCCTTCTTTTTGTTGACCTTTTAAAATAGATTAAAATGTAGTTTTTAAATGGGATTTTAAGGATGCAAAGAAAGTGGTAAAGAAAGCAAGTGAAAGCTTGAAAATATACCGGTTTGCTGTCTCCAGAAAATGCAAGCGCAAACTTAAGTTCTTGAGACAAAGCGTCTCTAACATTATCCTTCAAATAAAATTTGTAAAAAATGAGATAAAAGTGAAAGCTGATAATTTTGTAGCATATGAAATACAAATACCCCTGCAGATTTAGCTGTCCATCTAGTTTTCAAGTAGAATTCCAAGAATGTGAGCACAACTGCAAAGATGCAGCCGCCCACGAGGACAACAAACACGCCGCCAACGTTTGCCAACGCTAAAGGTTTCACAGACTCCGATGCACTTCCCGACTGCAAACATGGACCGTTTTTATAACCCAAATTAATATTTAAGTACATACTTCGCATTGTGCTTCTTTCCTCTCTTCCTTCCACCATTTCCGTTTCAAGTCATCTAAAACCCCTTTTTCTTGAAGACGAAGCACGGCACTACTAAAATGCTGTCTATACCTCGAATCTTTAAATAAAAATTTGTTTCAAGTTCTGCATAACACTTGATTTGAATGAATTACTTTTTGGCAGCGCGACTGCATATCCTTTGCTATCCAAAAGCCCACCAACTTGCATCAACTTGCATTTTCTCTCTGTGAAATATTCTAAAACTGTACTTTCTACAAAAAACGCATATCTTCCTTCCTCATTCAAAACACGGTTCACTCCTTCTATATTATTGGGACTGAATGGGGATGGCTTCATCTCCTGCATCTTTTGCCAAATTAGTTTTTTCTCGGGAAATTCAGAATCCTGTAGATTGAAAGGATTACGCATATTATTTTTTTAATCTCATTAATTAAAGTTAATGACTTTAAAGCATACCCTAAAAAATGAGGCTGTGGATCCCCCATTTACACAGCCATACTTGACCTTATTTTGTTTTGGTAGATCTGACAAGCTTTTAATACTTTCTTCCAAATCTTGGACGATTAGAAAACTGGCTAGATTAGCAGTGTAAGATGAGACCATAATTAGCGTGAAGAACCACCAAATCCCTGCAATCATCCTTGTGCTTGTTGCCCTACGAAGTATGGCAAAAACGAAGTATTTATGTATGTTGACATTCTTATGATGGTTTCATGCAAAGCCAAGGAATTTTATTGTTTTATGCAAGCACAAACATTTTTTGATTACTTTGGGTAAACACTTGGCTTTTGTCGAAATAATCCTGCCATAATAACCCACAGTGCGGCTCCAAACGTTATGTCATTTATGTAAAATACATCTTTAGGTTTTCCATTGCAGGGGTTAATTGTCACCCATTGGTACGGTGTTATTCTGTTGTAAAACACACAGTTAATGGTCATTGCACATGCATGTTAAGTATTTAATCCACAATAAATATCAAACCAATTAAAGATAACAAATTATAAAACAAATAGTAAAAATAAACTCACTTGGGCGCGACCTAACAATTAAAATATAAGAGAATATAGAAAATGAAATAAAAGTAAGAAAAGTATTACGTCAGAGCCCTGCTGCATCAAACTTCCGACAGTGAACCAAAAACTATTCAACAATGTGAACTGATTTTCCAATTCGTCGGGATCTGTTATACAGGGATGCGGGCTTGGGGTTCAAGTCAAGACTAATTAGTATGACAATACACTGGAAATGCTGCAAATACTTACTTGTCCCATTCGTAAGGAGTAATACTTTTTGAAGAAACAACATAATAAACAGAATATAACCAAATTATAAAACAAAATGAAAACCTTATAATTGTCTTAATCTTACCGAGCAATGACAAAAAGAATGATTGAGACGCCAAAAAATGCAAAGCACATGTAAACCCAGACATCCACAGAGAAGGGGGACAAGAAAGAATAGAGACTTGGGGGCTTGGCCCTTGGCTTCACGAACAGAATGGAAATCCCAAGATTCTGTTGGAAAAATTATAGTTTTAAGAGTAGTTTAAGTCTAAAAAAAACAGGATTTTACCATAAATGGCATTGTGAAGTCCACAGCCTCCTGACGAGCTTTGTTCACTGTGAGATCCGCAACTGCAATATCTGCTTCCCCTTCCAAAATTTCCTTAATCATTCCATTCCATTTTCCGTTTTTGATTGAACCGTATTGAAGATCCGCAACAATACGAATTTTATATTTGAATCCCAAATGTTCAGAAAGTGCCTTGACCAAATCAATAGAATAGCCTTCATATTGATCATTCCCTTTTAATGGACTCGTTGATTTTTTGAACATGCAAAATGGATCGTTCTGCAATTCAAATGTTTGGTTTAATACTATAAATCATAAAGGCATTAATCTTTACCATGATTGTAGATATAATCATTGTTCTATTTTTCAAATCCATATTTTCATTTTCCATCGTTCCTCCTTCATTATCAGGCCTTGACCAGTTGAATTTGGAGACAAATTTGGAGTCCCACACCCCAATTTTTGACAAGCCCTGTGTCGTGAGTTGTACAACATCCAGCTGGACATCTGTTCTGTAGCCACTCGTATCAAATTGTATGAGACCCGTGAGGCCTGGAAGTTGGACCATTTTCATGTAATTGATTATGGAATATCCATGCTGCCACGTTTCTGAAGATTCGCAGCTCAAAGGACGAATGTCGATTCTTTGACTGCTGTCCAGAACATGCAACGCTTTGCTGAACAATTGAACCGCATCGTATACCAAAGCAGTCTCGGTCTGCAAATACATAAGTAGTTATATCGGGTGAAAATTATTATTTTCAGTCTTACTTTCATCATTTGAATATTTTCTTCTGCAGGATTATTAGCCATCTGCCTTTGGCTTGGACGAGACTGATCTTTAGAAGGGTAATTGTTGTAAGAAGATTGTTGACCGTAGCCTTGATTGTTGTTTCTTGAACCGTAAGGATTTGCATTGGAAGATGTTGCAAGATTGTTCCACTGACGAACAATGGACTGGATTTCTGGTCTTTCGGGATCAACCATTCGAAAGCCCGTCATGTTTATGTCGCTGTATTGATAGGGCTCGAGGTCAATGATTTGAAGATCCTGAGATGAGAGTAAAAGCAATGAGAGTTTATGTAAAATGCATTATGGGAAATCTGTACCAATGATGTTATGATGTAACTGAATTCATAAGTCATTAGTCCAACTTGCTGAGCTTGCTTTAGCAATTCGCTCAATATTTCTGTTGAGCAGTCAATTACAATATTTCGGATTTTTGTAGCTCGCAAAATATCTTTTAGCAGAGGCCTACATTTTCAAATGCAAATAGTTGATAATAAGTAAGTATACAAAATTTGGTTAGAACCTGTAGTCGTCATTTTGAGGAAGTTGTCTCACAATGGCATTTCGATGTGGTGGCATCGACTCTTTTATCAGTCCTTGAAGTCTGAATAAACTTTCATTGTCCTGATAAAGAATTGCGTATTCTGTCCAGCCATAGGATTCCACCAAATCATTGAATGCCTACAAGTCAAAGTTTTTGATACTTGTAAAAAATTTAAAAAAGGGTCATATACTTACCATGCTCAAAGTTGTTGGATGGGGTGCAAGATTGATGAGATAATTCTCTTTGCGAATCGTGTAATCCCATCTTGTCTCAATATGCGGCAGCTCAAAGGCATCACAAATTGCTTGGACATGACTCGCTGACTCTGCACTTTGAGGCCCAAATATGGCACCTATCCCACTTCCCATCATTTCGCATACTATTACAATTTAAAAAATAAACTGTTTTTAAAAATAATTGCAAAAATATTTTGAAATCTACCTTTTTCCGAAGCATGGTATGAATCTCCAGGATTCAACCGTTCAAGTTGAGTGCTAAGTCGACTTCTTGGCAAAATTGTAGGATCAGCATTTACCCTTTTGTTCAAACACCAAATTTATTTTCTTGTACAACACATAAATTATCCAAACCTTTCGACAGCATGTTTGAATGCAGTTTCATCCGTGTAGTCCCCTTCGTCGAATAATCCACCTGGAAATTTTAAACATTTCAATTTTTACAACATTTACAAACAATATTTTGGAATATGTATGCAATGCAAAGCGTTTAAAATAAAATATACGGACCAACACGAATGACTTCTGGTAAACTGCCCCCACCCCCAATCTCATAAGGTAAAGGCTGATTAATATATTGCAACTGGGAGGTCACATTTTGAGGAACGATACCGATAAGCAAATATAGTAAGCAAAAATACTTTAAGACCTTTGGAAGGGGCCAAAGCCAACCCTTCCAACTCCACCTCCACTTTTTCACCATTACAACTTTCACCCTGTTCACATTTTATTTATAATGATAATTAATGCATAATTAAAACTAAGCCATTATCCGAAGATGCTTAAAATTATATCCATCCTTCGGATCTCAACGTGGTACTGAACCAAAAGAACAGCTTTTCTCGAGTCAAATCATAAAATGTAATGTTTGTGGTGTGGGTAAATAGAAGATAAGTATTACGCTTCTCTAGCACTTATTGTAAGAATTCTGGTTTAGAGTTTGGAACTCTGTGCTAATTTTAGAAATGTCTCTGACTCCACTCCAACCAAAGAAATTCATAAAGCACGAATTGCATAAGTTTCAAGGGACAATGCACATAGTTTGATTTTCTACGCAGAAATTGTGACAAAGTAAACAAGTAAATGAAAGAGATGAATAGAATTTTTTACAAGATATATTTTATTTTCCCAAAGTACATTTTGTAGAAAACTAAGGCACTTTAAGTTTTACCTCAAGCATAGTTTTGTTTAAATTCACTGAATTAAAAGTAAGGCAGGCGAAATACGTTTAGTCTAATGTAGCATTGTTGTATAAGGCACTTTTTGCTATCATATAATTAAATGTTTTGATAGATTACGAAGATTCGGTTCTAAAAATCTATAAAAATAGTGGCAAAGTTGCTTTTTAGTCGGACGGCTCTCTTTTTGCAAACGCCAAATATGGGACACTCCCTGCCAAACTCGGATTCGGCGTCACCGGCTTGCTTTTCTTCACCTGTCACAAATAACAATAAACAAATGGGAATTTATGGGGTAATTAAATTACCGGTTTCTTTTCCCCTTGACATTGCAATGCGAATCGCAATTCCTTCATCATCTCGCTCCAAATTTTCTCCTGTTTCCACAAAAAAATCAGGAAATTTTTACAATAAAAATAAGTCTAATTGTTCCAATTAGTAAAATCCAATGTTATGTTTTTCTTACTTTTGAGCAATATTATTAAACCACTCTCACTCAGCATTAATTGTTACAATGGTTCTTTGTCTTTGAAGACGCTTGTTACCCCTTCCTTTTGGCTTCTGGTTAGAGATTAATTTTTCACACAATTGTATTATTGTTAATATTACTTTTTTAGCCAAAATTAAAACAAATCAATTTCACTTACATCTTCACCCCTCGCAAGTTTGCGTGACTTCCAAAGAAATTCAATGGCACCCATGACACAGGCACAACCACAACCCACAAGCAGGGCAACAAAGACGCCACCAACATTGCCCATTGTTAAGGGGGTCGCACCTCCCGCGCTTGCGACCGCTGCGGGACATTGTCCCCCTCCATTTTCAATCCACCATCGATGCTTCAACTTTTCCAAAACACCTTGTTCCGCAAATTCCAAGACTTTTGTATTAAAAGCCTCTCGATACTTTGAGTCTACATTTAACAGTTTCATTTATGACTACTTTCCCTATTAATAAATGTCTTAAGTTGTCTCACTTTTCCTTAAACCAATCCCATATCCTTTGGAGTCAAGGAGTCCTCCAAGTTGGGTCAGGGAACAATCTCGTTGAGTGATATACTCGATACTCACAGACTCCATGAAGAAGGCATAAGTTCCTTCGGATTTGTTCACTCTGCTAATTCCCTCAGAGCCGCCCTCAACGAAGGGAGAGGGCTTCATGTTTACCATATTGTTCCAAATTTCTTTGTACAACGGAAATGTGGAGTCCTAAATCATTCAATAAAATTATAAACATTTCAATTGCAAAAAAATATCCCAGTCTTTAACAATGGCAATAAAGATGCAGTTCAATTAAAATTCTTTGGCATAGGCAACAAAGCTAATGGATCTATATAGTACACTTGGGAATCACAATTCTTTTCCGTGCGTAGTTGGCTCATAAACTTTTCCTGATTTTTTTCCCTTCTCATCTCAAATAAAATCAGATTTGCATTCTTAAATATCTGTATATCCCAAATTTTTGCAAACAAAAGGAAATGGTTATTGAATCAGTGGAGGGATAAAAAATGTTGGCAATTTCCCCACACATGAGTTTCACAACCATTAATTATTTGTCAGCCGTGAGACTGTATCTATCTTCATCATGACAGGTGAAAGGATGACATGAATTTAAAGTATTTACAACGTCAACTTTTCAACTCAACCCTCACCGGTTGACTACCTTTAAAGTAAAGTAAAGTAGGGGTGCCAAGTCAGTTATTGATTCCATCCATGCAAATTTTAAATCGCTTCTTGTAAAAGATGCCACTTTATTTAACCTTATGCGATCAAACAAACTTGGCCATTTTTCAAACTGGATAATAGTAAATTTATTTATATCATACCCGGAAGAATGCAGCAGTTGTGCCAGATCCCACACAACCATATTTAACCTTAGTCTGGGAGGGTAAACTTTTAACATCCGTAATTCCCTCTTCCAAACCTTCAGAGGTCAGGAAGGCAGCGAGATTGGCAGTGTAAGAGGAAATCATGATGAGGGTAAAAAACCACCACATTCCTGCGTTTTAAAATAAACAATGAATAGAATGACATTTAGCAAAACAAGCCATCGTTTGATTGATTGATAGGTGGAAATTTGAGATGAGTTGTCTCATACCTGCAACTGTTCGTGTTGACATGGCCCTTTAGGAAAGAAATGAGGAGATTAGAATTTATATTTATCTTATAGAGTGAGAAACACTACAAATTTAAGGAGAAATTTCAGGGCAAATTAGCAGATTCATGCAAATGATCTCTACAATGCAATGATTGTTCGGAGCAAAGTTTGAGATATAGTCGTTGTTTATAAAAAGTCATACCGAGGGGCAATGTCACTCCCTTGCTGCATCACTGGGGTAAAAATTACATTAAGCATCAATCAAAGTAATAAATTTAATAGTTATAGGAGCATTACGTGAACCGATCGAGAACCACAAACTGTTGTTTAAGCCCAAGATGTTCTCCAGTTCCTCGGGGGAGGGGTCACATAAATGAGGGGGAATCCATTCATATGGGGTTAATCTTGTGAAAAGAGAAAGTAAAGGTCACAATGCAAGTTGTTAACTGTTTGCATTCTTTTCCCATGCCGATCGAGTTCCGTTTCTGCCAACATCAACTTTTGTGGTATACTTGTTAGTAAAAAGCTTCAAATCCAAGCAAAAAAGCCATGCAATGCATACATAAGTGATTTATATTCTAAAAGATTATGCTATGCTTACTTTGGCAAAAAGTCACAGCCCTGCTGCATCACTGAAGTGAAATTATACATAAGCATTAATCAAAAATTATATTTCTACTAAATATAACTATAAGTATGGTAGGATTACGTGAACCAAGAGCGAACCAAAGCGAATTGACTAAATTGAATTGATTTTCCAGTTCTTCTCCAAAGTCGGGACTGCAGGGGGGAGGCTCGACCCATTCGAAGGGGGTCAGTCTTGTAAATTCAAGTAGAAATACAACAAATTATCATATAAAAATATCTACGAACTATGCAGATAAGCTCTAAAGTTACAGGACAAGACAAAATTTTAAGTAACTACCAGGAGAAAGTAAAAACTAGCTACAACAATAACTACCGAAAGCTTCAAAAATAGCTACCAAGCTGCTTTTAAATTGTTAATTATTTTTGTCTATTCTAAATATATACAGTTGATTTTACTTGGCAGAAACTTTAATAATGACAGTTCTTTGAGCATGTTTATAATATGAAAATTGATTTTTTCTAATGCTTCCAATAGGAGATGTTTATATTACCTCGCGAGGACGAAAAGAATGAGGGAGACTCCAAGAAATGCTGTGAGCATGTAAATCCACACATCGGGAGAGAAAGGTTCCAAGAAGGAAAATAAACTTGGTGGCTTCTTTGCTGGTTTCTTGTAAAGGATACTTATCCCGAGATTCATGAACGGCACTGTTGTCAAAAAAATGTCAAAAATGGTCAAAATTGTCATCCTCAGACTTGAAGCAACTCTCAATTTTCTTTAGCCCGTAACTTTAACTTCCTTTCCTCGCTTTAAGGGATATAAAAATTTCCGTTTCCACACCACAAAGGCTCTGATTGATTATAGGACTTGGTGCTTTGCAGGAAAGGAAGAAGCCAAGAAGAGCTTTAATTTAATCAACTACAAACATGAGAAGAAACGACTCACTTGTGAAATCGACAGCTCTCTCTCTTTCGTAATTTATAGACAGATCTCCTATAACGATGTCCGCTTTCTACAAAATAATACCATATCCGGTCAATAAAGGAACCCATTGCATTTACTCGTCTGTAGTGTCCACTACATTTAAGATTTAATGACAAACATAAACAATTCTTGAAATTTATTTAACACAGACCCCAGAAAGGATTTCCCCAATCATTCCATTCCATTGGCCCGTCCTGTTGTCGGGTGCCCCATACTTGTTGTCACTCACTTTCCTTATTTCGTATTTAAACTTGAGAGCTTGAGCCAATTCTTCAATAAGGTCTACAGCATAGCCGCTAAAGTTGCCAGAATCCGCAGGTATTTCCATGAAATAAGGCGGCGACTGTAAAAATGTAATCTATTTCAATCTTGGTGAGCTATTTGCCAAAATGTTTTCAACATCTCTATACATCATTAATGTACAATGAGTGTCAACTCTTTGAGGTTAGAGTTTGAAGCAAGTTTACCAATTTGGTGGTCACGATGAAAGTTTTATCCTTTAAATCTTCTTCTTGCTTTTTCAGCGTTTCTTGAGCAGTCCGCGTCCATGTTAGTCTGTCACCTTGTCGTCGAGAGTCCCAGACTCCGATTTTCACCAAACCCTCCTAAAAGGATATTAGAAGATTATTATATAATACACAGTTGCAAAGTGTTATTCCTCGTAACGAGGTCGTCATTTGTGGTAATGTAGTGGGGAAAGTTTGCTCCATTTATCTGAGAAGAAAGTGGCCTATTTATACTGCTGACTAATGTCTTCCAAGCTCATATCCTGGATTAATGCATGTATGAAATTACTCTATTAAAATCAAAATATAAACCCTGTTGGATTTTTTAAAATGTGAATATAAGTATGTATCAGCCGAGCAAAGGGAATCGACCCAAAAAATTATGCACTCAATACAAGTTCACATTGCAAGAGTGCATTCATTTTTTTTTCAAGAGTCAGCTCAATTCACAAATCCCATGAATTGGCTGACACCTAATAAAATCAAATTCTTTCTACCCAGGCCACTTTCTTAAAAAAATTCAGCTTGTAAAATTGAAGAAGGGAAAGCGTAAATTGGGCATTTAAAGAAGTCCCAACCTTTTGAGTAAGTTCCATAACATCCAGCTGCACTTCGAGTCTATATCCGGTGACAGGGTCAATTTCCACAATCCCCGTCAGTCCTTCAAATATTGTCTAGAAAGTAAAGAAACTCAATATTCAATACCGATACATATCGCTATTTCAAGTTAACTTATGAAAACTGTACGTGAGCAGAGTACAAGGCTTAATGTTTTATTGCGGGCTTAATACCCGTTAAAAATTCTGCTAGCGTTTTGGAAATGATATTAACTCATTTCATTTTTGACCTCATCAGTATCAGTCACTTACTTTTCTAAGTGCCTGAAGCACAGGCTGCCCAAACTGCCACGTGTTGGCCTTTTTACAATTAAGTGATTTGAGTTCAATCTTATGATGTTGGCTCTGGCTGCTGTCCAGGGCACGAAGCCCTTTTGTTACCAGATCCACAGAGTCATAGATCAAGGCAATCTCCGTCTAAAAAATCAATTATTCTCATTCTCGGCTATATTTTATCATTCAAAAAAAGAATTAGAATTTTCCCCTAATAAATACAGATTAGTAGTAAACTGCATTCTTGTCTGTTTTGGAAATTGTATAAATTGCATTGCATTTTTTGGACAGAAACTTTGGTGCATTCCCGTTTTTTCTGATTAATGACTGTTTCTAATCGCGTGGGAGGATGAAGCTCGATCAAGACATTTGGAATCTAAGCTAAAGCTACCAAAATCTGTAGTTTGCAGTATTTTGGCACTCCACTTAATAAACGCCAAATTGCATTGCATCTCTGCCACAGGATAAAGAGACATTTTCATTAATAAGTGTTTTAATAAATCTGGGCAAAGCTTTAGTGCACTTTCTCCGTGGCTGTCCAAACTTTTGTATATGAGACTCTGAATCATTTTTATTTCAGCCCAAAACTATTCTTTCTCTTTCACACTGACTTTCTTTATTTGGGCTATGCTATAATTAGAAAATCTTGCTGTAAAAATCCCATCAACACTCTATTTATGCTGTAATAAAAACTAAAACAACTAAACTACTGTTGCTTTGCTTTCCCCAGTAAAATTATCAAGTCAGATTTAAGCCACGAACTTGAATTTATCAAGTTTCCAACAAAAATGCAAGAAAAGTTTTGATTAGTGACGGGTAATTAATTTTAATTCCTACCGAAAGGACATTATTAGTGAGATGAGGGACGCGGTCGCTGTTTGGGCTGCTGCTTTGCCTCCCACGAACTCGAACTCCGACGGATTCATCAACATAATAATGCGGGGAATAAGTACGATTGGGGAAGCCATAATAAACCAAATTTCTCCATTGTTCCACAACGCTTACAACCCTCGGCTTTGTATTATCCACGAGTCTGAATGAGGTTATGTTTATATCCATTGTCGTAAGCTCTTCAAGGTTTAGAGTATGCAGATCCTGAAAAAAATTTTGCTAAGACTTTCCCTTACTTAAATCGTATTTGACTTACGAGTGAAGTAAGGAAATATTTTTTGTCTCTCATCATCCCAGTTTCTTTGGCATGTTCAAAAATTCTTGAAAGTTTTGAGGTATCACAATCTATTATTAGATTTGATATGTCCGCTTGTAACCTTAGGCTCTTAAATAATGGTCTTGAATTGAACGGGGAAGGAAAGCTTCATTAGGATAAAACAATCAAAGAATGGTAAAAAAGTTTTACCTGTAGTCATCATCTTGAGGAAGTTGTCTCACAAAGGCTTGTCTTGATGAGGGATTGGACTCTTTCAGTATATCTTGTAGTCTAATTAAACTCTCATTATCTTCGTAAATTATTATATATTTGTCCCAACCCCAGGCCTCTATTAAATCTGCATAAGCCTGTAAATCCGCAAAACTTTAGCAAGCCTTTGAATTAGTAAATGAGATTTGCGAATTTCATGAAGACCCATGAAGTTGAATGAGCTTGGGATTACAAAGAAATATGAAATATGGGAATACATCGTTGTGATTTTGTCCAAAGGTTATCTATAATTCAGTAAGGGGCTGATGTGGTGATAGAAGTTTAGTGAAAGTCTCGAGGGAAGCCGTTCATTTCATGTTGTCCGACAGTTTGTCCTTTTTCTGTTTCATCCGCAGTCTCAACTGTCCACTACTTTCTACATTTTATCCCTTTCTTTTATTCTTATTCTGATCCTCATGTCCGACTTTGTTTTGCCTTTGCGGTTGGGATTTGACTTGAATTAAATCATTTTTGACTCATATCTCTTCTATGCATTAACATATTCAACGAGGGCCAAAATATGGGCCATCGTCCAATCAAAATCTGTTCAGAAAAGTGGACAAGGGATTTTGGGAAAGCGCTGATTCTACAAAAGATACACTAAGAAAAATTAGGAAATTTGGTTAAATTGATAAACGACAAAGTGGGCAGTGGGCTGACGGGATAACCCAATTTGATGAGAAAGAAAAATAAATCAAATGTGAAGGACATGTAAACATAAATCTTATTTTTCATAAATGTGATGGTATAAAATAAAATGCAACTTCATCCGGAAATCCCAAGTTTCAGTTTGCTTTTTCCGTAAACAAAGCTATTTCATATTCTTATGTTTTATCATGAAATTCGCAAACTCTCGCATAATTTAAGAGTCGTACCCTTGTCAATGCGGAAGGATGGGGGTAAAGATTAATTCCATAATTTCCGCGTAGGGATCGAAAGTCGCCCGTAGTTTCTATATGTGGCACTTCCATTACATCACAGACTGATTGGACGTGGCTGGCGGATGCGGCAGATTGGGGTCCAATTATTGCTGCCACCCCCTCGTTCAGTACTTGACACACTGGGCCATTTTCATTGTTATTATGTATGTGAAATATTTTTAAAATCCAAACTTTCTCATATTTACTTTCTCTTTAATGGACTTCATTCGTTCATGATTTTTCTTGCATATTTTTGGAAATGAAAGGATTTCTTTTGAGCCGGAAAAAGGAAATGTTCAATAATGGCTAGCAGCAAGTAAACTAACGCTTGTATTAGAAACAACTCTTTTTGGGACAATATAATAGGATTTCCGGAGGACAAAGTCGTTTTGGCTACTGTCCGGTTGATTTTTGGACAAACTGGGAAGGACATTGGACGCCCTTTGGACCCAACTTTGACCTTTTCACTTGTCTTTCTTTTTTGGACCATTTAGAGGACATAAATGTTGAACAACGGCGTTTTAGTAAGATACCAAGGATAAAAGTAATAGATACAATGTGGAACAAAACCAGTTTGACTGTCAAAGCACTCAATATTTATCCCAAATTTCTGTACAGGCCTGCAAAAGTTTGGCTCCATGCAATTTCCTCTTTCTTCATTTTCACAACTTGTCAATTTTACTTGCCTTTTTTATTCGGCCCTTACAATAATTTTGCTAAAATGTTATCGACTTGAATTTTCTAAATATAGAAATGTCCATTTTCCATGTTGAAAGGGAGACAAAATTTTGCTAGATGAAGGAAAGTCAACCCTTAAATTCCAACCAAGGGGTTAAAGATGAGTGATCTCCTAATGAAAAGCAGTCATTGGGCTGTGGAATGTTATCTCGTTGAGAATGCTAGCAAATAGCCCAACCATTGCATTGCTTACTTTGGATTTACGATCCACCGCCCACCAATAACACAGCCTAATGTCAATCAATTCGGAATACAAAGGGAAGGCAAATGATGAAGCGGAAGCCAGCCATCCATATTTGAAGGAATTAATTGAGGCTTGTGGTCCCAAATTCCAATTTTATCCATCCCTAGCCCTACTGCATGTATGTACATAGTATTGATGGAGATCAACCCCAATTTCTTCAACTAAGTAAGATCCATCAATTCAACTTTCCCTGCTTGATTAAAGACTCTCCTTCTTGATGAAAGAGATGGGCACAAGTAAAATGGCAAAGTACAGCTTTCTCTGGAGAAAGTCATAAAAGTCGATGCCCCAATCGGAGCCAGGCTTAATATAAATTAACTTCACGAATCTGTTTCAAAAAGTTGTATCATTAATGAAACCTCACAGTTTTAATTTAACAAGAACGAGTTGTACATCTGCAGAAAACAAAATGAGAGAGAAAGCAAGTCTTTGGTTGACTTTGAGCCAATTGTGTTGATGGCTTTCTTTGACAAACTTGTGGGATTTTATATACGTGATTCTATCTTGAGTGAACTATTTTATTGCGATTTTACGAGCAGGCGATATTTAATTAGTGTTACAGCTTCTATATAACATACACAGTTGATTTTAGATTTAAAGACAAAGGGTTGGAGTAGTTTGAAATTTAAATGGAGCAATGCAAAGCATAGCCAATGATGATGGGAGTCGTGTTCTGAGTGTTGTAAAATTTGTGCAGTTTCTTAATTATCTGGAAGGAATGTTCTCAAGTTTTTTTACTCACTGACTTTTCTCTTAAAATGCAAATGAGGCTAATATATAATTCTATTCTTCCTTTGTCTTTTTAACAAATGACTAGAAGCATATCGAATTCCCGACCTTGCTGTAATAATTGAGAATGAAATAACCTTTGGTTTAGTCTAAAGATTGTACAGAGTGATAAACTGCAATGTGAAGGGATGATGATGATGAAGGCATAAACATTTACGTTCTCGGTTTTTACCGTTAAAGCTGCATAAAAAGCAGGGGATCGTAAATATTTTACTACCAAAGATACAAATGATGATAAAACAACCGAATTTCCGCAATACACTGTAGAAAAATCTTGCGGTAAATATTTATCTAACAATATTTGGATGCAAATCTTGAACGAATGAAGTCTTAAGAGGCCACAAGTATATGCACAAGTAAGTGAATTGATAAGAGAATGAATTAGGTGCGTAAAAAGATAAGAAATGAAGACACTGATTTGTTACGCAAAGAGAAAGATAAGTGGTCTTTATATAGAAAAGAGGAGAAAGTTTAAGAGAAAGTCTAAATTCAAGAGTACGATTAGTTAGAGTATTATTTTTTGTGATGAAAGTTATTACTTAATGTTATTACGCATTATATCATTCTCCACTTTGAGTTGGAACAAAAATGTTGAAAGCATAAAATATATTATATTCCACCTTTTTTAGAAGCGTGAAAAGAGTCACCAGCAGGCACTTTCTCCCAATAGGAAATAAGACGGGATAGTGGCAAAATATTTGGGTCCTCATTAACCCTCTCCACCTTTATCATGTAAAGAATAATTTGTATTAAGAATGGAGAAATTGGGGGATACAAACCGCATGTCGAAATGCCGTCTCCTCGAACCGCCCAGAAACGTCAAAGAGACCACCTACACAATATGACATAAAAAAAGTCAGGTCACGTCAAGAGAAATTTGGAGCCAAAACAAAGTACTCCTTGAGCAACTTGAGTTTAGTATGTGGGGTGAATAAGTTTTGGGCAAAAAATCAGAGAAAAAACACACAAAAACGAAAAGAGAAATAACTCAACATCAGATTCAGGTTGCAGCTCAGAACAAATAAAAGTGAAAGCGTCCAATATGTTTCAACAAATTCTGTTCTGCTCCCAACATTCTCAAGAGGCCCTAATTGGGTTAATCTGGAAAGGAAAATTAGGGACATCTTAACAATAATTGACTCATTGTCAACTTTATGCTAATTGTGTTTTGTGGAATTGCGTGCAATTACGGCATTCTGTAAAATAAATGGATAAACACGTATTTCTCTGAAATAAAGTTGTGAGCAAAGGAGAAAGTTTGGACAAGTAGCTGACTTTCTCTTGTCGTTGCCGGTTTCTCTTCAAAGTATCATTGACACCTAAAAGTATCGTAGTATTCAACCAGAATTATTTTTAGATACAGCCTCTAGTCTCTCCTTTGAAAAAAGTGCCAATTTCTTTCACTTGAGGGAAAAAAAACTTTCTCCTATGACCCAACCTTGCCAATTTACTCCTTTTTACGTGTCTACCCTAAAAACTAGAGTTAACAAGTTATTCCATTCCATTTCTAGCTCAAGTGCAATTATTTAAAGGAAGGCCAAGAACGTTTCAAGAATAAGAATAAACTGGTTAGATTACTTTTGTACTTTATTAGGTATTCTTGCTACAAGTGCAACTTTTAGCTAAATGCACAAATGTTTGAAATGTGGACACATCAACAAACATAAAGAATAAATGTATATATACTACGCATCTAAATTCCAAAACATGTTTAGATAAACTTTTAGCAACTCGGCATGTTTTCTTTAGGCTTCAAGTTGCAAAGATCCCCCAAGACTTTGAAAAGTGTCACAAAGTTACTCAAGGAAAAGAGCCTAGACTTATAAACTTTAACTAATCTTGTATTTTATTCAGTCTGATGAAAATGCTTCAGATTTATCTGCATTTTGGTTGAATGCTTTGCAAAGCAGAGGGAATCCATTTTCAATTCATAACACAAATAAATCCATGCATTTAATTAACAGCCATGATAATTAATTGGAAGAACATGTAACTTATCCAATCAAATATTTTTCAGTTCGTTCCCCATTTTAAATATTTGTTTTGCCTTAATAGGGTCTAAAATTAGTGGAAACAAAGGGAAAGGGAAGAGTAATGAAGGGATTCCATTAAATTCCTATCTAAATTCGATCGTTGGAATTAAATTCCAGCAGCTTCCTTTATTTCCAACCTCAACCTGGCTCAACAAAACAAATGAGGCGAGTAAATGCAATGGATTGGGGCTGCAGTCCTTTCGTGGTTTGCCAAACAACTAACCAACTTTCCCTTGAGTTATTCCGCCATCAAATGAATGAAGACAGTCCTAATGCTGTGTAAATAGCTTATTGCACATTTAAATAACCCTAACCACTTAAGTATTCAAACAATTGGATGGCTCTGTCATTCTCATTCCAGGAATTTGGAGCAATTGAGCTTTTATACGACAAAGTATCTATTTTGCAGTTATTGGCCATTTCTGTAATTTCATGTTGAATGTTGGTTTAAATTGCATTGCAATGTTTCCAACTTGATTAAAATAATTTTTGCTCATGTGTCAACTAAAGCGTCTACAAAGTGCTGTCTGCAGGATTTAGGAAGGAAGTAATTCATCACTTGAAGCAACTGTTACGCACTTTTCACAAGATTCACTTCAAAGTAAAGCAAAGCCTCATTTCCAAGAAAAATAAGTTTGCCGAAATAAAATGTGTGTGATAGGCACAAAGTCACAGTTGGAGTCCATGCAATGCATCCCACATTTCTCAAGTTGCAAAAATTTACGGGCATAAAACAAATCATCTTAGAGAGTGTTGTTTCTCCTTTTTACTGCAGATAAAGTGGTTGCGGAAGTAAAATACAATGTCGGTTAAAATAAATAAATCTAAACTGAGTAAGGCGATTGTGACTTTGTAATTTGGCTAGAAAAATAAATGTTAAAACAATCGAGTCTCCCAAAAATTCCTCTGATATCCACAACAAAACAAGGGAAAATTCTGAAATTGGATTTTCACAAATGTAATAAAATGATGTCTCTTGTGAGTGCGTGTGAAATGTCATCAACTCTCATCAATAATTACAATCTTTGCTTTCGGGGTTGGAAACAAATTATTGTTAAACTACATATTCACAACCTTTCCTTATGGAGCCAAAGCCAAAGCCATCACGTTCAACACCAACGAGGGTAGTAACTTCATGGTACTTTAACAAGCACTTTATGCAATTCCGTTCTTATAAATATTCTCATTCTTGTGGTTCTGGTCTGTTGCCAGCATTTAAAGTGAACAAGTCAAAAGTGGGACTTTTCCGTAATTCTCTTTATTCTAATGTACACAGGCTCCGTGGGACATTTGTAGAAAAAGTTACAAACCAATTTAAAACAATATTAAAAGGATATGGAAATGGAATTTCATAACACGACAGAACACATAAAAAGTTTGTTTCGTTTCAGCACTTTCACTTTTGCTTTCTTTTACCGGAAGACGTAAAATTTCTTGTTGAGAATCATTTTTCTTAGGTGAGGCAAAACAGTAACTCTGGCCTTTAAAAAAATAAAAAACGGCCATGGT
>JAQIXN010000999.1:0-24474 GCA_034698145.1 Proisotoma minuta | reverse complement strand
ACCCTCAAAGGTCATGAAATTGACTACTAAATATAAATTTACCCGATTTATAGATTAATGGATTAATATATAAATAACTCTAAAGCTCCAGTTCGTTAACTTCTTAGCATAGCCTTATTTGTATCTATTATCTGTATCTGAAAAATTTCAATTGCATTTTATAATTAAACTATATAATATTAAAAATACTAATATTAGGATTTGAACAAAAATCTGAATATTTATGTAGCCTATTTTACCCTCAAAAATGAAAAAAAATCAAGTGTATAATCACTAATTATAATTCAATTATTTTACCTTGAAAAAATCTTGGCAGGGATCCACACTTTCATCCATATATCTTCTGCTTCCGACCAAAGTTTCCAGACATTCTTTACTTCCGCAGATAATTAAAGCATGAATCACTGACAAAACCAAAATTGAAACCAACGAAAACGCACACATTTTTATCGTTTTAACAAGCCAAGGGCTATACGTTTTCTTTTTACAACAATTTTCATAGATTTCACCAACTTTCCCTGATTCACTTGGAATTGTGATCACTGTGTTATTTTCCATGTTTTTAATTATAAGTTATTATCTATTGTAAATTTTAAAAATAATCCCCAAAGAAATAGTTTTCTAAATAAATTTGATAGAAAGAAAAGTGTGAAGTTGTTGATTTAATGCTCGAATAATAAGAAAGAAAGAGTTTACATAATTTGTCCAACTGCATAAACATTTGTTTAATACCTCACATCCAGCTCCGTATAAAAGTGACTACAGACGTTAAATATAAATATGGACCTAAAAAAATATTGTAAGACATTAAACCACTTTTGTGAAGTGATAAAATTAAATTATTACATATATGATGCTGAATTTCTTGGAGTTGAAATCTGATACGAAATAAAGTTATTGGAGATAAGACAGCGAGTGAAGACGAATTGTTTATTTTTGCATTATAAATATTTCAATCCTAAGCTTGTTAAATTAGTTCAGGAGGAGTTGGAGGCTACTGTATTAAGTTCAAGATGATTAGCAATAAAATAAGGAGTCTTATTTAATTTTATCTTTGAAATATTATTTTCTGTGTAGAGATTAATAAAATTATTTGGCTTGTTATAAACCATAAAGTTCGAAATATTTATAGTTTTCTGGATTTCATTTTAAAATAATTTTTTAGCACTATTGATGCCAACTATCAAGGATTATTTTTTTTAATTGAAAAAGTTTCAATTTCATTGCAGACTAGTGGACTCGATGGAAAACTACATTTGCAATTTTTATATAAAATTATCAAAAACTCTAAAAAAGGACCGTTGTAATTTTTAAAAACAAGTATCCCTCCAAATGGATACTTTTAGCGATAAATTTTTCCATATATAAATAAAAATAATTCAAAACGTTATAAAAATGCATAACAGTTTCTTGTTTGCATGAAATGCATAGTTTTCATGATAAGGAGACAAAGAGAGTGTTATGTATTTATAAAAAAACTGATCCTTTCCCAAGATATTGAATGAATTGTCAATCTGCTATCCAAAAATATTTTGAGATAAATTATGAACTTGCTGAAGCTCCAAATATATCGGTCTTATTTAAAATTAAACATTCAATGATAATTTTGTGTTTTTGGTAAAGATCTGTCATCACCCCAAAAATTATTTGGAGGGAATTAAAATCCGCTGGGCTTCTTTTTAGGGTTTTGCCCAGCAAAAAATAAATATTTAAGTGAGTTAAATAAGAATTATTTAAATATCTTCTTCTCGGATTCCAACCATAAATCCAATTTGAAAATCTAAACTACCTAATAGACACCATGGTAAAAATAAAATCTAAGAAAAGAGGGAAATTCAAGTAAGCAATTAATTTCTTTTAATCCATCATGTCTTGTCGCATTTATTTATGCTAAATTAAATTGCTTAAAATTGTCAAATTGACGCATCAAAGCTTCCTAATTTGACAAATTTTGCTCAGCATTGTTACCTCTGTTAAATTTAATAACGATAAGAGTTTAGCTGTTACATTCTAATATTAATTAATCTGAATTGCTCCTTTAGGTGCAAAATTTGCAAGGTCATTTGTACCTTCAAATACAGCCTCAAAAAACACATGGACGAAGTTCATCTAAACCCTGAGCCGAGCTTCGAATGCGAAATTTGTGGGAAATTGCTCAAAAGACAAGAATCAAAATTTCGCCACATGGCCGCAGTTCATCTCAAAGAACTTCCTGAAATTTGCCCTTATGACAATTGCGGAGCTCGATTTGGATGGCGTAATGAAATTAAAAGCCACATCCAAGCATACCACACTGAAAAAGATGAACGGGATAAATTCCCATGCAAAAAATGTTCTAAAGTTTATCTATCAAATCAAGGATTGCAGCAACATATCAAAAAAGATCATCTTGGGACTGGAGTAAAGTGTATGATAGAAAATTGTGGCTATTCCGCAAACAATAAGAACCATCTCAAAATTCATCTGCAAACTCATTCAGGGGATCAGCCTTTTGGCTGTTTGAAATGTGACCGGAAATTTAATAACAATTCCAATTTAAATCGTCACGTAAGAACCGTCCATGACCCAAATGCTCCAAAATTTCCTTGTCCAACCTGTTTTAAAGAGATCAAGACGGCAAACGACCTAAAAATACACATCAAAACTGTTCATGACCCCAATTCTCGAATATTCACTTGTCCCAATTGTTCAAAAAAGTTTTACAGCCGCAAAAGTCTCAAAAATCATTTAGAAACCCACAAAGATAAAGAGCTGAGGGAAAAGCTAAAATGCGAACACTGTCCCAAAGAATTCCTTACAAAAGAAAACCTTTTGGCCCATGTTCAAATTAATCATACTAAATCCGGGGAATTTATTTGCACATTTGACGAATGTGGAAAAAGCTTTGCAGTCAAATTGTATTTAACTCGACATATCAGACTTCAGCACCAAAACAAGAGATACAAATGCTATTTTTGCGGATGCACATTTGTCGAGCCTCGTGGACGCGATGGTCACATGCTAAGCAAACATTTGATGGAGCGACCATTCTCCTGCCAAATTACAAATTGTAGGAGAAGTTTTGCAACATTAAGCCCTTTGCGGGAACATGTGGTAAGTAATTTGAAATATTTTTAAATGTAAAAGATAACTTTAAATAAATTATGAGTAAATAATTTACCTTATGATGTTAAATTTGCAGAAATACGCCCACAACATCAATAAAATACAAATTGTTTGCCCAATTCGCGGATGCAAAAGTTCTTTCAGCCGCAAAGAGGCGATTAAGAGGCACGTGGAATTTGTCCACAACAAAAGTTCAAGATACCAATGTTCACTCTGCGGACAGAAATATCGGGACAGCCAAGCTTTGGGAGATCACATTCGAAGGGAACATACAAAAGAGACGCCATTTCATTGTCAAATTTGTGAATGGAAAGGGACAAGCAGCGGAAAGTTATTGAAACATTGTAAAGATTTCCATGGAGTTTAAGGCTGAAGATGAGTTGCAGTCAAATTAAAATTATTCTTTTCTTGAAAATATTATGTAGGATGCAATGCAGGTTATAAATTGATAGAATAGCTAAGAAATTATTTGATTTTCCATGATCAGAAATTTTATTATGTATAAAAATGACTGAAATCGATGTAAATGGTTTTATTTAATTGCAAAATATTAAAATGCTTGCGAAAATAAAACAATATTATCTATTTAAAAAGAATGTAATTATTCGCCAATCTTCCTTCAATTATCTTCAGCCGGTTTTTCTAAATAGTAAATTTAATTAATTTCCAACATCGAAAATTGTTGAAGCATTGCAATTATTTAAGTGCATGAAATGGAAAGTGTAATATTGTTGAATAGGAAAATATTCACATAAGATTTCTTCAATTAATAAAAAAATTGTGCAATTTTCTTAAAAGTAACTTAAAAATTCAATACTGTAAATATAAAAAAAGATTTTAATGAAAATTTGAATCAAATAAATTAATACTGTAAATCCAAAAGTTGACTTGGAAATGCCAAACTGGCTCCTTTCAAATGATTTAATATTAATGTAAAAATAAGCCTACATATGCAAAAGCTTCTTTTTTAAGACAGATAAAAACATAACGACATAATCATCTCACATCTTTTCTTCATAGTAAACTTTTATTTGTTTTCAAAAATTTCAAAAAAAAAAAATTTTTAATATCCAACTTTATTAGTCTCTATCGCTCACAACAACATAAATTATATTGAGATTATTATTTAACTATCAACCATAAACTATTTGTAGAATTTCAAACAAATAAACACCTTTAGATATTGTGCGTTTACAACGTTTTATTACATTTGAACTCTTTAGTTTTAAATTAGATATTAAAAAAATAGATTTTTAGATAATAGATTTAATATAATATTGTTGAAATAACCAACGGTAGGTTAATAAGTAAGGAACAAATAAATTAGATGCTATTAAATATGTGTTTCTTTTTTTAATGATGACTTTTTACAATTTGGAGTACAATGGATAGTAAATTCAAAATCATGATAAATTCAAAATCAGGGAAAAGTCAAGATGAATTTTAACAAAATTGTTTACCATTAAAAAAAGGCATTAATCAATATAAGAAAAAAACAATACCCAAATTAATATTTAAATTACAATATAAAAAGTATGTTTTTTGTGATACAGATACAAAATACAAACTTTCATTTGTCTAAAATTTCAATTGGAAGCTTTAAACTGTTTTCAAAAAATGTAGCTTAACTACATTTTTTAGCTGGTTTATATTCAATATAATTTTATTTAAAATCTATTTTTCTCATTTTTATTCATTGCCTTGAATTTTATAATTATATATCCTAATTAATGTCTAATTTATTATACTATTTTCGTGTAGTGGAAACTTGCAATGCATCTACAGCTTCAACATGAACTGTTTGTATTCTTAGATACTTAATAAACAATAAAAAAGTAAAATCAATTTTAAACTGCTTTCCCATTTTAAAAAAACAAAGATTTTCTATCTTTCGATACTGATTGTGCAATTTTGGCCTTTTGGAAAACATTTAAAGGTTTATAATATTAAACAGTTTAATACCATTAAATTGCTTAATTGAGTTTTACAATAAGAACAGAAATTCTGAGACCTAATTTTTAGGCTATAGAAATGTAGCTTAGATAAAAATATGCATTTGCATTTTGTAGACAGCAGTATGCTTTAACCATCACTTTTTTAATTAAACTTAATCTTTCACACTTACCATTCACAATTGAATTAAATGAAATTCATATTTAAATTAAGAATTTCAAAATTTCAAATTCCTGCATTTGTAATAAATTATGAAACAACAAATGCAAGAAAATATACTTACTTTAATTTTACCTATTGGACCATAAATATAAAATTCTAAAATATTTATATTTATGATTTTTGAAATTCTAGTCAATTTTCAATTTGAACAATTTGTTTGAGGTTTAATTTAAATTTGATTTTAATAAACCGTTCGAATCAGCTAAACTGTTAAAGTTTAAATTATAAATAATTTGAATAACTTTTTAAAAGACAGAAAAGTTAAAACTAAAATGGGGTGTTTTTCACTTCAACTACTTTTGAAATCATTTCTCAAATTGTAGCTCGAAATGAATTTTAATTTAAAATAGCATTTTTGGATGTTGATATAAGTAAAGCCTCTCTCAAATGAAATTTATTCTTAATATTTTACCTAGGTTTTAAATTGAGATTGTCCAAGTTTTTAAATATAGATTCGGTAATCGGAAAAATAAAATCTGCTAAATTTATTTCATTGCTTTTTTTATCTAAATATGAAAAAGGATATAAAACAAATTATTTTGCCATGAAAAGCTAGGTCATTTCTTAATTTTGATAGTGATTAATTATTTTATTTAGATAATGCAGTTTTCACTGCAATTTAAAAATATTCTTAAGGTTATCAAAGACTATCTTAAGTCTATTAAATTCAAAACCATAATTTGTTAACCAAATTTTACGAAGAGAGTTTAAACGTTTTTTTATAAAAGATAATTAACAATTTTTATAATTTGCTGTAATTAGTATTTTGCTAATTCTTTCTTCGTCTTTTCTATTTGCAGTCATCACTTTCGAAAAATGTGGAAATTATTTGGTGCCTTAGAATTAGAAAATTTTAAGACTCCACAATAGCCGCAAACACAACTACGTTTGCTAATTTATTTCTTGTGTTTAATTTAAAAGCAAAGTTATTTCAGTGATACTAAATAATGCTTTAAGTGAAATTTATAGTTGATTTTACTAAACTGTTTAGGCTTAAATTAATAATTACGTATCTAATGCGCTTTAGTTTCGAAAATTGGAACTCTATATTTTTTGGCATGGCCATAATTATTACTAAAATCTTTTGAACAATTTGTTTTTACTGATACAAAGGAAAATAATATACTTTAAACTAATATTAAGCTTTGAATTATTTCAAAGCAATTTTCTAGCAAACGCTCGAAAATTTTAATCCCATTTCAGGACTAACGCTCGAAAATCCATACTTCAATTTCTACTTGTTTTGATTTGGATTTATAGATATAACTTTAAAAGGTAAACTTTTCAATCCTGAATTTTTATAATCAAGAATGTAGCTTTAACAAACGTTTTATTTTGCAAAAACAGTTTAATACAACAAAGCTGCTTATGGTTAGTCTTGCAATTTTTTTTCAGGCATGTCAAGTTATTCAAATTAAGGCAACATAACCTCACCTTTGAAAAATTAAATTGCATAACATTTAGCAAACTAAAAGGGTTTTACTTATCTTAACTCAAAATCGGGTTTGACTAATTCATTGCCTGTTGAAATGACAAATACAAATATCTTATTAAATTTATTTTGAGTTTTTGAGAATGTTCCATGCAAATTACTAATTCAAAATTCTAATTGATATTAGTTTTTCAGGTATCTAAAAATATTAAAAGAAATATAATTTGGAAGTTGAGCCTTTATGAGAAAATTGCCAGTTTGTTTTATGTTAATCAGTTTGTTACTTGGGTTAAGAAAATAATTAGAAATAAATGGGCTTATATTCATTCCTACTACTATCCAAATAATTCCAAATTGGAAGAAAAATATAAAAAAATTAAAGAATCTGGACCAATACTAATGACGAAGAGATTTTAAAATATCTAAATAGCTTATCGTCACCTTTTTTCTTTAAAAATAACACAAACGGCTATAAATTCCAAATAAAATTATTTTTCATGTAAAATTGATTTTTTCCAACAATTCGATACGGCAACGGACACTATAGGAAGCAAATTGAAGCCTAAAACGTTCAACAAAATTTCTTTCATGTTTAAATTAAATTTAAATATATATCTTTGATACTAAATATTGTTTATCGTTAGTGTAAAATTTAAATTTGATTTTACTAAACAATTTATTACAATTAAACTGTTTAGACCAAAATTAATATATATTTAAGACCCTTCTGTTTGAAGTAAAGGAATTATTTGGCATTAAAGATTTGGCCAATTCAAACATAAAATTTCATATTTTGAATAAAGAAGAGCTATTTTTTATATTTTAAGTCCATGATTTTTAGCTTAGGTTTTGTTTATCGTTTCACATTCGTGTGGAAGCTATTCCTAAGCATTGAGCTCCTATTTTATAATTAGATTGACTTGTTTAATTTTAAGGCACTTGCGATACAAATAAAAATACCCAAATGTTTTAGCAATTTCTAGCTTACGAATATTGCCCCTTTATAATCTTTAATTATCCATGCTGATATTTAATTATAATTCCTCCTCCAATTCCTTTTGAGCGCATTTATTGTCCTTTCTCTTTGCATCCTCATCTTTTTCCAGTTCCTAGTATTTATAAAAGTTTAACAACGTTAGGTAACTTTGCAAAAAAATTATACTAAAATATTTTTATACCCACAAAACCTTTCCGAAATTAAATTTAAAATGCTCACCTTAAAATTATAAAGTCCTGAGTTGCATTTAGAAATAAAATATTTCAAAAATTATCAGCCCCCATTTTTGATCCCCCCTGAAATTAAATTCAGCCAAAAAAATAAGTATTTACTCATAAAAGTTGTTATGTTAATTCAATTGGTATTTGGACTTTAACCCTTACCGTTATTTAGCTGTGGAAAAATACAGAAAGTTGCATTTCTTCATGAAATGGCAAACAGGCTCTAGACCATTTTTATTCTGCAAAAAATGCATGCTTTATTAGCCCACTAGTTTCCTAGCTATTAAAAAACTTACCATGGGTAATTAATTGCACTTTTGAATTAAAAATTGAGAAATTTTATTAATTCCAACAACCACGTCTCAAATGATAAGATATTGCGTTTGCCTCTGCCTCTTGCTTATGGGGAAATTGGAACAAAAAAGAGACAAAATACAGGGTGGAGATAATGGGATTTATTTTTTAAAAAAGCTTGGGACTGATAGACCCTTATTTGAAATATATAGTCGTGTTGATTTTTGATTATTCATGAAAATTTTCCTATAAATTTTGAAATTATTGCGACAGAGTGAATGTTTAAAAAAACAAGCACTTTGACTGCTTGCTTTTTCTATTAGAAATTGTTTAAAAAAATATTTCAGGCTATAAAATTGCCTTTTGGGAATATAGAACGTAGATTGTTAGAATGGTAGAATGTTTTAAATAGCTGTTATTGCAAGCAATTCAATTAGCATGGAACCTAATGGCAGGAAAACCGTTTTTCATGCTTCTTCGTTGCGGTGCCTCCAGACTGCAGTTACCACAATATTTGAGATTGAAATTTAATATTTGTCACCTAAAGTTTGAGATAGATGCTTTAGTAGTATATAAAAAGTTTTTGTCAAAAACATGCATGTGGCCAAGTTATAAGGGCGCCAAAGTTTTCATTATTTAATGAATCGCCTTTTGTACAAATCGAAAAATTTAAGCTCATTTCCGCAAATAACTTTCCAAGATCCATCCTTAAAGTTTTTTTTATTTTCTTTTGGATTTATGGATAAACACTAATAAACATTACAATCCCTAAGCTTTACAAGTACCAATGAAGCTAAGTTTTAATTTGCCAAACAGTTTAATACAACAAAGTTGTTTAGTCTTTACAATAAAATTTTTCTAAAATATATTTAAATTTAGAGTATACGCGTAAATTTCTGTCAATGGCGTGTTTTCTATCGGCAAAACTTAATCAGTTCGCCAAAATTCAAGCCCGAAATTGTTTTAGATATTTATATTCTCCATATTCTACAAAAGTGTGCCTATACAGTTCATTTTCAGTTTATTACAGCTAAACTCCTAAGCTATAGTCTAGTTTTTATCTCACGCGACTTAGTTTAGAATGCGTGGTTAAATTATTTTTTAATTATTAAATTAATTCCATTGCCATTTAAGTTTAAATTACATTTCGAGACACTTTTGAAAGGGCAAAATAACCTTTGTTTATTAAATAAAATTCTAGCAACTTTTTTCCAAACTTTTACACATTGGAGTTGTCAAATTTTTGAAAAACGCAAATTATACATATTGGTATTCAATATTAGACAAGATAGTTACAAATCTTTAAATTTATCCAACTAATATGATTCTCATAAATCAAAAATAAAATATTAAGACGTCAAAAACAAATAAAATTTCTATTTTAGATAATGACGCATTGTGTCCAACAAATGTTGTTTCAACGCAAAGACGTAACCTCACCCCCTTCCTTTTTTATAAATTCTTGATTTTACTAAACAGTTTATTACAACTAAACTGTTTCTAAATTCATAATTATCTAAAGCACTTCAGTTTTGAGTAAGGAAATTATTTGCACATTAATAAGGCTGTCTCTTTTTACATCAAAAAAACGAAAGTAAAATCTAAACAATTCTCCTTTATAATAAAATTATTGTTTTCATAATGTATAAATACAATTTTATACAAATAAAAACACAAGAAGTTTGATTTTCTTTGGCACAAAGGATATTAAAAATATTACCAATTTTTGAAATTTATCTCAATTTTTGGGACCCTAGGGCCCAGGACTTGTGCATACATTCTCTATAGCATATTTATCGTTAGTTCCTAGTTTATGGTTTAATTGATTCAATGAATTTTAAGGCCGTTGCGATACAAATGCAATAGCCAGAATATTTTAGATTTTTTAAAAAAATTTCTCTTTAAAGCGTTGATTTATCTATCCGTAACTTTGAATTTGTTTCAATCCCCAAATGTATTGTTTAAATGGGTGCAGTAGTTGTCCATTTTTTGATTTCAGTGTCCTATAAAATACAAAAAAAAATAAAGATTCGGATGATTTTGTAAAATTTATAATTGAATATTTTTATAGCCACCAAATCTTTCAATATTTATCTAGTGCACACCTTAAAATCCTAATGTCCATAATTGATTGTTGATATTCCGCATTTCAAATTTTATAAGGCTACATTTTTATACCGATTCCTGAAATTTAGTTTGACCCAAAAATTTAATAATAACTATTTAAAAAATTCATTATGCAAGGTTAATATTTATTTGGACTATATCCCTTACCATTATCCAATTGTGAAAAAATCCTGCAAAAAAATTATCTGCTTATGGAACTTAAAACAGGTTTTAGAGCAATTATATTCTGCAAAAAATGCATTATTATTTACACACCAGTTTCCTAAGAATTGAAAAACTTACCATGGGCAATTAATTACACTATTTAAATAAAAAATTGGACTTTTCTAAATTCTAAAGTCCACGCCCCAAAGGGCCAATATTCCGTTTGCCTCTGCCGGCTGCCTCTTGAAGTTGGGGAAAGTTGCCACTGCCTCAAATGAGACAAAGTACAGGGTGGATGAAATGGATTTTGGGGGAGCAAGGATTAAAAGAAGTTGCAAAAACCTAATTTTATAAAAACATTTAGGCGTTGATTTTTCCTTTGTTAGCGATGAAAATTACCCAATAAATTTTTAAATTAAAATTAAATTAAAGTATAGGAAACATATTTTCAATTTTTCCGGATTATTTTCTCACAATCAAGTGAAAACAATAATTTATTATCTTTGTCACTCTGTCCCTTCTTTCAACAAAAATTAGTTCCATACAAAAATTTTTGATTCCAAAAATTCTTTTTGGTTATCGGACAGAATTTAAACTATAAAATATATCCTTAAAAAAATTGAAAAAATATATTCTCATTTTGTGGAAAAAGTAAAGTTATTTTATTTTGCAAAACATTTTATTACAACAATTGAAAATAAAATTAAAATCAAAATTAGACAGGATTATTAAATAAATTACCATTATCTTTAATTACCATTAAACTACCATTATCTTTTAGTAAATAATTTTCATTTTAAACATTATGATTTTTTTAAATTGTATACTAAAGGTAGAGAATTATTTATTTCCTTTGTCCTTCAAAAATTCCGTGTTACGACAAAAATACAAGTAACAAAATCGTAAAAACCCCCAAAAATGAGACAAAGTTAAACTATATTATCTTTCAGCAAATAAGCATAATTTTCACTTGTCACTTGATTTTCTATAACAAATGCCCACTTTAATTTAGGAAATTGTTTCTTTCCACCTTCATTCATGATATTTAACATCACATCTTGAGCTGGGAAAACATTGAAATTACAATCTTTTGGTGGTTCCTCAATTTTTAACACCTCCAAATTCGGGCAACAATTTTTAGAGTTAAAAACAAACTTCAATCCCCTCACTAATCTATTATAATCAACATAAATATGGAGCATCTTTAACCTTTCCAACCTTGGGAAAATTAATTCCGCTACCGCTTTCTTTGAATAAAAACTTAAGGGCCCCAAAGTTAATTTCCTCAAATTTCCCCCAAACCCTGAAATCGTTTCGGAAAGCATAGCAGGAGAATCTTGGTCTAATCTCAACCCAAATAACTCTAGTTCTTCAATTTTTGTAGGAATTTTGCTAAGCCTTTTTACTGGATCAACATGCAAAGTATCCCTATACAGAATAATTTTGAGAACTTTTAGAGAACCCAAAGTTTGTGTTACCAATATCTTATTGCGTCTGTTTTTAAAAGTGAACGATACGAAGTCTAATAGAAAATAAATCCCTTTGAACGTCAGCTCCACAATGATTGGGAATAGTTTCAGGAAATTTTGAATGTTGCTTTCTGGATTTGTAAACCCAACAGTAATTTTCTTTATTGCTGAGGTCAAAGAACCAACTTCCAATATTTCTGCTAAATCAACTCCGTGATATTCAACCTCTTGCAAATTTCCACATTCTTTGAAAAAAGCCTGAATGGTTTTTTTCCTGCTGGGTTCACTGGGAGTGCCTTTAAAGTCGAATTTCACTTTTATAATTTGTTTACTGCATGTGATAAAAAACTTTATAAGCGACTCTAGCCCATCATCGTTAATGACAATATTTTCTGGAAAATTGGAATGCAAAATGTCTTTCAAATTTAATTTTTGTAGCCCAAGGGACTGAAAAAATTCGGTTTTCTGTTGGAATTCTTCGATGCAAGGGGTTAAATTTTTGACTTTACTGAACAAATTTTCATGGGCCTTTGTAAGCAGACAAATGCAAAGAGACATTGAACATTCCTCTCTAATGTCAAGAAGTGGGAGTGCGATTTGATTCCAAAATTTCGAAACTATTCTCAAATCCCATAACTGCTTCTTGTCCGTGTGGTTCAGGATATTTGAAAGGATCTGAGAAAAAAAGAGTAATTAATTTGATCCCATCATCCTTTAATTTTTACATTTTGTATAATATTATTAAGGCTTACAATGGAGTTTCCAAATATCTGTGAAAAATCCTCCATTCTATAAAATAAAAAAAAACAATTAACTTATTTCAAGTTAATCAATCAATCAGTTTATTTGCTAATCAAGTCAAAAATTGCACAAAAGTTATTGAAGCAAAAGGTAAGATTCTCTTATACATAATTTGTTGTATTATTGAAATTTTATAAAAAATAAAATAGAATTTAGCTTGAAAATTACCTGATGGACGAGGAAAAATTTCATCGACAGCTTACAAACCGAAATCAGATGCCCGTTGAAAAATTTTGTGTTAACCCTTAAAGAGTAGGAAGCCGACTGAATTGGAATTTGAAGGTAAAACTTGCTGGTTGAAATAATTTAAGGGTTGTAAACTTTTATGTCTTAAATCCAGTTTAATTTAGGGCAAACATTTTGAAGAATAAAGAAATGCCAAAAGCTTCAGGGTGTGATAAATGCAAATGGGTAGCTCAAAAATTCTCCTTAAATATAGAACATTCTGTACAAGTTTACTCTTTTGGGCGCACATTTAAATTCAACCCGTTTATTTTGGGAATTTCTTGGAAGTTGAACAATATCAACTTTTGTCTCTAAAGCTAAAACCCTAAAAGCTTTTTGACCGTTGAAAAAGTTGTACTATTTTATAAAGAAGTTTGTAATTTTCTGGAAAAGTTTAAATTTAAGGAATTTTTTCATGAATTTTTTAAAAAATTGTCTACTGAAAAAATTGCCAATTTTGGTGTTTGATTGATACAAATTACTAAAATTCTAGATCTATATTTGCAATACAAAATTGCTTTGCGTGAAATTTTAATTTGATTTTACAAAGCAGTTTATTACAACTAAACTGTTTATCCTTAAATTACTATTTAACTAGCTCGATTCAGATTGGATTATCAAAATAGGAAAATCAATTAATCCAAATATAAAGAGAGCCTTCCAAATTAAATATTGAGAGCTATTTGGTTTACTAAAGAAAACTTAATTTCACCACATTTTAAAACTTGTTGGAGTCATTCTTTAGACAATTGCGATACAAATGCAAATGTCCAAATTATTATAACTTTTTTTAAGTATTACTTAAAATAAGTGAGTTATTTAGAAGATAATTTTGGGTCATCTACTTATAATTACATTGCAGTTAGCTACCATTTAAATTTGAGGCGTAATAATTTGCCGTTGTTATTTGGGAAATATTTCTATTTTCACTCTCCATTAAGCCATTTTGGATTTCTAGAAATTAAGACAAATTATGTAATAATTAACATTTAAGCACAAAATATTAAATACTTTTGGTAGTTATTTTGCAAATTCTTACCTATAATTTTTAACTTCATAATTGCTATCTCATTTTCTTGTTCTTGAATTTGATTGAGCCCCATTTCCTTAACATTTCTTTGAAATTATATAAATACATCAAATTAATATTATAATACCGTAAACAGGTTTTTGAAACTAAAAAACTTACCCTTTTCTGACTACTAGGAAACTAAACAAATTCCATTTGAATAAGTATGTTAACTCTCTTCAGGTGTAGATTTTATATAAACCTCATTCTTCCTAAAAATTTGATAGTTTACGATGTACAATTAAATTCATTGTTTAATTAAAAATGTGAACTTTTTTTAAATTCTAAAGTCCACGTTCCAACGGGTAAAATATTACGTGTGCCTCTGCCTCGTGCTCTTGGACAAATTGCCACTCAAAATGAGATAAAGTACAGGGTGAACAAAATGGATTTTTTTAGGGAAACTTGAGATTGCCATTTGAATATTGATAAATCGGTTTATATTGATTCCATTATAAATGACAACAATTAAGTTATTTATTCTTACATTTTGGATATAAATGTTTTTTGTGAAAATTTGTAAAAAAAAATATAATATAACCTTTTTTTTGATTTATTAGTTTTATTAAAATCTTTGGATTGCTAATACTTGTGTTTACAAATTTTATTCTAAACAGTTTAATGTTACACATATAAAGTTGTCTCGTAATTAAAATTAATTATTTTTAAGAATTTTATTTTATTTCAAAATAACTTAAATATATCTTCATTTTACTTGTTTTTTTAATCACTTAAATTATTTTCAAAACTTAACTATAACTTACTAACTACTTATAACTAATAATATTTAGGCAATTAGATTAAATTACATTTTTAGCCATTTGCATAAATTATTATAAAACACTAAAAACCTTACATTCTAAAAATATTCAAATATTCACTCTGAAATTGAATTTAATTAGTCGCATTTTTGTCTTACAATTGCAACTTTTTTTATTTTATTTTGCTGATCAATTTGAAAAAACTAAATTGCTTTTCATTAACTAATTTTTCTTAAAATTTAACTATTTTTTGTATTTGTGCTTAAATTGTGAAGAAGAGGATTTATTTTTTAAATATAGTTTCCGTTGTTTATTTAGGTTAAATCTAAATTTTAATAACATTAGAAAATGGAAAAATTTTACAAAACTTTAGAAGAAGCATTATACAATTGGGCCTTTCCAGATTAAACATTGAAAATTATTTTGCTAACTAAATACTTAAAAACTTAATTTCACTATATTTTAAAACTTTTTTGAGTCATTCTTAGATAATTGCGATACAAATGCAAATGCCCAAGTTTTTTTTTATTCTTACATAATTTTGAATCATCTACATTTAAATTGCAGTTTGCTTCCGATTAATTTGAGGTGTTTGAATTTGCAGTGATTTTTTGGAAAATTTTTCCGATTTTATTATATGAAAAAACTAATGCGGTTGAAAAGCTTTTGACTTTTGAAAGATAATGATAGAGTTAATGATAAAGTCGCCTTTCAAATCAATAATTCAATCCATCATTTAATTTGAGGAGGGTAAAAATAAACTATTATTTTTACTTCATTAACTAATAAGCAATAATTAACTTCATAAATATTTAATGCTTGTTTAAATGCATTTTTAATGCACTTTTTATGCGTGATTACGAAGGACCCAATTTATACTTTTGCCTTTCAATGTGGGGCAAATTTTATAGATTAATTGAACTTGGAGGATGCACGTCTACAGCCTTTTGCATCTGCTTGAATTCTATATTTCTAAATAATATTTTACAAATAAACTGTTTAGCTCTAGGCCATTATTTACGTAATGCTATTTAATTTTGAGTAATGGGACTAATTACGCTTTAAAAATTAAGCCTTTTCTGAAAGGTAGAAAATGATAAAAGAATTATCGATAACTAAAATAAAATAGCTCAAATTTAATCACCAACAAATTCGAAAAAAGATATTGTTATGTTATTTATATTTGGATCGTAGCTAGACCTCCAATATTAATTGTATTGTAATCTCCATTAACAGTTAATTACATTTTTAAAAAATTCTAGATCACGATAGAAATGGAAATACCTGTTTATTTTGGCTTTTTAACTCTTTTAAGGTTTGAATTACCGCTACTTATAATTAAATATATCACCTTTGTAATTTTACTATTTAAAATTTGTGCTATGAAATATAATAATCTCAAATTGTATCTAAGGATTAATTGTGTCTTCGCGGTCGTACTGTGCCTAGGATACATTTAAACTACAGCCTTTTTGCAACCATCTGAATTTTATTTTACTAAACAATTTATTACAGCCAAATTGTTTAACTTCAGCTTATATTTTATTTGATCCTTTAAATTTCGTATAATGAATCTACAACTACTTTTGATCACCACCACTACCTAAGATGGTGGTTATCCAATTATTTCACTAAAGCGCTGTAATTTCTAATAAGGTTACTATCTGGGCTTTAAAAAGTGAGACTTTTCAAAAAGCAAATGATAATTGTTTAGTTCTATTAAATATAAGCATCTAAAATAAACTAAATTTTTTCTATGTATTTAGGATTTAAAAACAAACGCCAAAATTTCAGTTTCTTGTAGCTCTAAAGATACTTAAACTTGTTTTCACAAATTTTAGGTCATTTTCCGGGACCGGTCATAAAATACCGGAGTACATAAAACTTTGGTCGGAATAAAAAAAATGATTTTAAATATTTGTATGTTATTATTTAGAAGTTAATTTTCTGCAATCTGTCGTTAAATAAATCTATCTTCATCTTTTAAGTTTACTTATCCTGTTTGAAAAATGGAGGGAGATACTTGAGAGGCCTAGACAGCCCAAATTAAAAAGTTTAAGGACTAAAAAATTGACCCTTTGCTGCTAAAACAAGCACGGATAGTATTCTGGAATTTGCCTGGACAAAAAGCTTTAGCGAACTGGAATTCATTCTATTCTACGAAATTCCTACTCGTGTTTAATTTAAAGTTAAAATTATATCTGCAATACTAAAGACTGCTATGTATGAAATTTAAAGTTGATTTTACTAAACAATTTATTACAACTAAACTGTTTAGTCCTAAATAATTATTTATTTAACTCGATTCCTATTGATGCAATAAAATTTGTAAATCGTTAAACCCGAATATAAATACCAGTTTCAATATTGAGAGGTATTTGGTTTACTTCAACAAATTTAATTTTACTACATTTTAAAACTTATTTGAATAATTCATAGAAAATTGTGATACAAATGCAAGTGTCCGAATTATTTTTTCAAATCCTTGCATAATTTTCCATTATTTACAGATATATTCGTTAAAGATGAACTTAAAAGCACTATAAATTGAAAACATAAAACTGTAACTGAATCACAAACAATGATTAGACCCAATTTTTTTCTTTCCCATTCAATGTGTGGCAAATTTTATAGACTAAGTTGGATGAGAACTAGGAGCTATGAGACGGAGATACAAGTTAGACTAAGACACGGATGCACATCTCCAGCCTTTTGCATCTGCTTGAATTCTATATTGCTAAACAGTATTTTACAGATACACTGTTTAGCTTTAGGCCATTATTTATTTAATGCGCTTTAATTTTGAGTAAGAGGACTACTAACCTTTTAAGTGAAACTTTGCTGAATAATAGGATTTATATGGGGAAGCCATTTCCACAAAAATACAATATTTTGCAACATTTTCCAAAAAACATTTTACAAATTTTCTATTATCATCCAATTAATTTGCTTGCCTAAATGGTTTTAAACTTTTGAAATGACCAGGGGTCGCAAATAAGCAATCGACATCCAAATTGAATGATTTTGTTTCTTTTTACATTTAAAAAAAAAATTCAATTTGATACAAAAATTATGTGGCTGCTGTAACGAGTACACGATGCAAAATAAAGTAGGCCTTTGCAGATCCAAAATTGCAAACAATTTTTCTCGCAATAGCAACAAAATTTTCTATATTTTAAGACTTGTTACAGGCAATTGCAATACAAATACAAATACCCAAATTATTTTAAATTTTTGTTTTTAAACTTCCCTGTATAATTTTGGAATATCTTTACTTTTGTTTGCTTATTATCAAGATCAGTCTTGAATAAAAATAAAATTTGCGTATAAAAATTAGAAAATCAGAATAATTGATTGGATTTTGAATGGAATTTACGGATGACATTTCATAGAAGAATTTATTCAATCTCAAGCTTTCGATATAAAACTTATATCAGAAATTTGCAAAAAAAAAATACTTTTCAAAGGAAGTTTTAAAATATTTTACTACAGGATCAAATTTTTGTGGTCCATTTTAAGATTATGTGATGCAAATACAACTTTCAAAATTTAAAATGTCTATTAGGTCTAAAAAGGAGTATTTTTTTCAAAAATTGTAACTTTACTTCTTTTCATGATCAGCTTTAAGATTTATATGATTATCCTACTATTAAAGAAAGGTCGACAAATTTGTATGTATATATATTTGCGACCCGTTTCCCCTGTTAAGCAGTCCCACTGCTTCCACTGCTACCCACTTCACTCAATTCTCTCTCTCTTTGTTCACATTCTATGCAAAAATGTCAACTGCATGCATTTTTGCATACGGGTTAAATTATGAAATATTTTGACCGGGACGTTTTTACATTTGCTGGCAGAGCCAGCAGGCCTTCTAGTATTTACTATTTCAGACAACAGTAGTGTTCGTTATATGTTTCTACTAAATCTGGTACTTATTTATATCCCCCCCATTAATAAAAAAACAAAATTATTTTTTATCCTAGAAACTTGCAATGCATTTGTATTTAGTTTCGTTTTTCGCTTTTTGATTTTATTATGCTAACTTGTTTAATACAATTAAACAGTTTAGCCTTATTTTATTATTTACCTTATGCGCTATTATCTCAATTAAGGCAACTTTTTGTTTATACTTTAATTCATTTCTACTATTTCTAAATCATTTAAAGATAAGAAGAAAAATATGCAGAATACAAGAATTTGTGACAAGCCTTGCAGAGCATTAAGAATTTAAAATAACGAGGTCTATCATGCCGGCCTTATAGATGAAATTAATTTGTATATAATTTCCATAAACAGGTTAATACAGTTAACTGTTTAAAATATCTTTAATTACCCATGTCTTTCTCTTTAATTTAAGTAGGTAATTTGATTTCAAATAAAACGTTGTAAGCGTTGGAAGTAGCTCGCCATATAAAACAGAAAGTTCGGATTTTTAGTACATTTCAATTTTGAGATAGCGCTTTTGGCTTCCATACAAACTTTTTATAGATTAAAATCTTAAACTTATATTCCATCAAAATGTTGTATAGGGTAAAAACCAAAGCTTTAATTACCTATCAAATTTTGTATGGGCGACAAAAATACCTACCAAACGAACAAAGCGGCCCGGGGCAAAATGGCCTTGGGCAAAATGGCCCGGGGAAAAATGGCCCGGGGCAAAATGACCCGTGACGGACAGACGGACGGACAGTGGGGGCAAAAGCAATAGCTCTCCGGGTATGGCGAGCTAATAATGTAAGATTTGGGGCAAAAATTGGGAATTTTAACAAAATTAATAAATGCTTACGTACCACTGTACATCATGGAGGATCCCTTCTTTAGCCCCCCAGAGCCCACAAATCGCCGTCGTATTAGCGCCAAACTTGTTTTAATTATGAGAATAATAATGTCAAATACTTGTCGGCCAAAATGGCTTTTCAAATCCTGGCTGGCATTTTTAGCAAGTTCTTTAATTTCTTTGGATATTCTGCCGTGAAGGATGCCGTAGATTAGTTGTGGAGAATTGAACAAATTGTCCACAACTGACCAATCCGGTTGATTTCGCTGACTTCCTGGGGAATTGTAGCCATCTTTCGCAAGTCCTGCAGCAGAATTTCCCCGTTCACTGACTTTTTCGGGTGTTACTGTATCCGGAGATGTAAGATCGAGGACTGAAATGGGCAAATATTAGTTTTAGATAAAGTTTAATCAGGTTACATAAATTTGGATTAAAATATGGAGCAAAACAATCAACTGCCACTTGCTGTAAAATAAAATGTTACCCTGGCTACGAAAAGTGATTTTAATTGAAGTTAGATTTTTGAATTTTAGAAGGAATTTCAATTTCTGAAACAAAAAAATGTTTGCTAACCTTCAGAAAGAAAGGGTAAGTGCTTTTCCAACTCGAATTGTTGGATTATTGTTTTCCCTATTTTATGTCCAGATTTTGCAATCAGTTGAATAACTTCGTCAATTAAATCCCGAACATGAAGACTTTTCTCATTTAACACCTAATTACCATTTAATTTTATATTACCATTCATAATTTTATATTTTATATGATTTTTTTTTTTTTTAAATCTTACAGCCGTCGTTTCTCGCACACTTTTATAATTCCTGTCCAAGAAATCATCCAGTCCTAATGGAAGATCCACAAATTGGGCACACAAAATGTAGCTTTCCATTTCAACAAAGGTCCCGCGTATTTGGTGCTCAAATACGTCGTGGACCCTGAAATAAAATTTTTAGGGTCATTAAGATATGCGACTATTAATAAATAGTTTGAATTTAAATAGCCACGAACTGTGAAATTAATGTGTTAAATTCCTCAATGGCTTGTATGCAATCTCTAAAATAAGCTTCCCAAACTGAGCTTGTCCAATTAATGGTCGTCATTGCGGGTTGGAAAAGTGCGGCAAGTCTCAAAATTAGGGAAAACACCAAAGGCCGCACTTCTTTCTTAACCCGTTTTATTGCAGTTGCAAAGCGGTCCATCATCATCTGAAAACATGATTAATTTTAAATTGATATTGCACCATAAGTTGGATTTTAAGGAAATTCATTAATCTAAAATTTTGAGTTTTGGCTGCAATTTTTGGATTTTAGAACCACATAAAACTTTCCTTAAAATCCCTTTGATTTACACGTTTACAAGTAAAATTTATTAGGGCTTACCTCAAGTTTATCTGTCACAGTTCGGAAATGAAGGGTTTTCATGAGAATAACTTGAGTAGAGATTGGAATTTCTGCTCCAAGTTTACAAAGTGAATCTCCCTCAGCCATCGAAGATTCGACGATCGGGCTCAAATTGACAGTGGGAAATTGATTTGCACGATAGGCCAAAATGTTGTCTTTTAGGGGCTCTTCGACAACTGTCAACTATTAAAAAAATGATTTACCAATATGAAAAAAAATAAATCCTGCTGTTACCTTGCACTCTTTTTGCCACTTTTTCAAAAATTTCAGTTCATAAGTTGCAACTTCTAGAGCAAATGAATTGTATTCGTTGACCAATATTCGATATTGAGGGAGTTTGCTGAGATGAATGTGGGCAGCAAATTCTTTTGTGAATGATTCAAGTCTTAAGACCATGGCTCGAATCCACATTATTTTTCCTGAATGTTTTAAAATTAATCATCAGTTATGTATTTGAATGTGCATATGAAAAGTGATTTTGAAATTTGAAAATTGGAAACACCAATTTTATTTGGAATTGGAAATTCCAAAATTTTCCAACATATCAATTTTTGTAAATTGCTGCTGCTGTAATTTGGTTTTGTGGAAATTTTAAAATTTGTGAAGAGAATAGGTTTCAAATTTTCCTGGAAATCACTTTTCCCATAAACAGTCAAACAAATCCATGTATTTAATTTACCAGCAATTGGCGGCATGCCCCTCGGAATATTTTCCTTTCGCTTCTTCCTTTGAAACAGCGCTCGGTTATTTCGGATTTGATTAATGAAATAATTAGCGATCCTTTCGTATTTATCCTCAACACTTGTGATGTCAACCTAAAGATATTTCCATAATTTTACACTCTCAATCCATTTTACCACCCAACCATAAACTCACAAACTTGTTAACTTCTTCAATCCTCTTCAAAAACTTGATGGCTTGCGGACTCTCCCAAATACTTTGATAGCTCTTCTCTACCATTTGATTGAGGGCTAGTTTTAACTCTGCCGTCTTGTTCATAAAATCCGCAAAATCCTCATCAAATTTCTTATCCCTATAGTTCAAATAATCATAAGGTTGGCCCGTCAAAAGCTTCACATTTCCCGCAAACTCTTTCTCCTTTTCATCAATAGTGTCATCCCAAAGGAGGCCACAAACGTGCGTTTTAAACAACGTTTCATATCCATTCAGCGTCTCAAAAATGATGAGTATATTTTTGATTCGCTTGCAAAAGGCGTCAAACTTTCCAAAAATGTAGTGTTCGGAAATGCAGAAATTTTCATCTCTCCGATGTCTAGTGGCTTCATAATGATGCTGGAACTTTTTCCGGTATGTTTTATTGAGCTGGATGCAGTGAAGGATTTTTTCATGGACTACTGCTCGCGGTTGAGCCCAAACGGTTGACTTCCCGCCCAAAGTTAAATACATTCGGCATTGATAAATCATCTGGTTGGTTATTTTTACAAGGAGATGGCTCAGCTTTTCACTCGTGTTGTAAAACATGGAGGAAGTTTGAATGAGCATGACAGTTTGACAAAGTCCATTTACCATTTTCCCGATCGTGGCTGGGGACTCGATGTAAAGGGGGTGGGCAATGTGGTCGATGCGGTCGATGTAGCGGGAAATGTCGCGGGCTTCGTTTAGAACGTACGCCACTTTGCATTCCAGCGCTTTCCATTCCTATTAAAAAAGAGGAATTTTCGATACAAAATGCTACATATTTTTTAGAATGCATGATATGATAAAATATCATGGCTTTCCAAGCTATGAAATATTCTTTTACAATTCTTAAAATTGGTTTTTATATTTAGGCTGTAAATTAAGGTTCGAAAGTAACAAAGAAATTTCACGGTTAATTCAACTTAAACGGAAATGATCAGGATCAGGGAACAAAAAGGAATTAAAGGTTTTTTGCCATTTTGCTGTTTCTTTGTGCTAAAAACCAATAAATAATTATTAAAATTTCCAGGCTGACCTTAACAATGGGAGAACCCGCGAGGGAAAGTGTCAAAAGCGTAAATTTCATTTCGCCCCCATTAATTTTCTGTTCCAAGAGGGAAAGAAGAGCCGCTCTCCGTTTCCAATATTCCACCTCATCTTGAGGTCCATGGCTATCCAACTCTTTCCGAAGTCTAAATGATTCCGCCACAATTTGAGAAACGGTGGACACCCAAGTTCTTATCGTCCTCTCAAGAATTATTATTTTTTCCGGGGTTTTTACAAATCTCCGGATATCCTCAATTTGCTCATAGCCCGTGAAAACTTTCTCCGTCTGAAGAATTGACTCTGATTCTATTTGAGTGGCTTCTAGAACAGCTAAAGAAGAGCAAAATGATCGAAGGGCAGGGATCAGCCGTCTTCGTAGTATGGATTTGACGTTGCCATCGTATTCAGAGTCGTCTCCGGATTCGATGCCGAGGATGGCGGGAATGTAAACGTGTTGAAGGGTTTTGTATATTGTTTGTAGCATCCCGCCAGTTTCCCGGTTGTCGATCAAGCCGCATATTATTTCCTAAAAATTAATAAATTAGTAGAGCAATTTCATCTTTGATGTGCAATTTTTGCCAACAAAGTTTGTCCTTGGGTCAGAATTTATATTGTTTTAAAGATTATCCAAACTTCTAAATTAAAATTTGTTGTCCCATTTCAAATGCTTACTTTGAAATAAATTTCTTCCGTAATTGGTTTTGATGGTGTGGGTCTCAAATAATAAACTCCGACTCCGGTCAATGGTTTAGAGCCATCGGACGCATACAACTTTTTACGAACTGCTCCCGCGGCTCCAAGTTGTTTTGGCGGGGAACCTCGAAGCCCCTTGCTTGTGCTCTGTAAAATAATTATTGATAATTTAAGACAAAAATATGAAAATGTGTAAAGATAATACAAATGTTCAAAAGTTAATGTGGATAAAAAATAAATAATAATATGACATGCATTTTGCTCAATAAATTTAAATATTTAAATAGTTAATTTACCGGTTCAGGCACAGCTTCACCGACATCCTCCTGATGGTAGAGTAAAAGGGAGGAGGGAGCGTTTGGGAGAAACATTTGATTGAAACGTGGACCCTGAATTTGTGAAAAAATGATGAGAAAACTAAATTTTAATTGATTAACCATGAATATTGAATAATTACCAGAGATCCTTCGTGTATTTGTGCAGACAAATCATTGCGATTTAGAGAAGTCGAATCCGAAAGGAATGAATAACAATATTCCAGCCTAGCATCACTTTCCGCTCTCCTCTTCTCTCCCATTTTTAGTCAAAAATTAAGTAATTTAAACTTTCACTTTAAACTAAACTAATCACAATTTAAGCTTTCAAATAATTTTATTCATTGTTTGAAACAACTTGATAAATATTTGCAATTGGAACTACAAACGGACTTTGTGTAAAAATTATGTGAAAGTTTGATCAATATCAACCGAAGAAAGGGGAAATGCCAGGGACTGACGATGAGATTCTCCAACCTTTAACATTCCCAAACATTAAGAGAACTTT
>JAQIXN010000998.1:0-24496 GCA_034698145.1 Proisotoma minuta | reverse complement strand
GGTCAAGTAATTATTAAGATATTCATATTTCAATCTTTGCTAATAAAGTGTACCAGGAACTTTTTCTACACCCTTTAGTTAACAATAATTTACAGCACCTATATCGTGGATGATTTATGGCATAAACCCACGGATCCAAACAGGCAACGGTTTTACATGTCAGTGCAGGAATCATTGAGACGAGAGGAGTGATAAGTTCCCGATTTCCAAAGGCCGCAATTAATGCGACAATTGCATAAGGCGTCCAAGAGAGAAGAAACAAGCACAAAATTCCTATTGCCACTTTGGCAATCCGGATTTCTGCTGACTGCTGCGCCATATCTTTATTTCCTCGGAGGGACTCCACATTCATCTTCTTAGCCTTTGTTGTGGATAAATGAAATAATAAATTACAGCTACACATGAAACGGAATTATGCTATTTTTGTAAACATCTCATGAATATGCTCATTTGTCGTTCTATTTCTATATTTTTTGGTATAATCAGCTTTCTATTGAATGGTGAAAGCAGTTGACTTATTGTGAATTGTGACGTTGGCATCATTTGAGAATGAAAGAAAGTTTAGAAATGCACAATTTCCACTTTTCTACAAATAACTAATAAATGTGACGTAAAGAACAAGGTCATTTTATGATACAATCCTTATCTTTGCAACTTTTGGGCTTAAACGATATTAGCAATGAATGACTCGTAGTAAAGTTCCGGAAAGAGATTGAGGTAAATTCCGAAATGGAAACGTTGAGTAATGGTTGATAGTGGAATTGCATGTGGATAGCAAAAATCCAATCGCTCCCATAATATTTTTGGAATTAGTAAAAAGAACGAGGACAAACCTGGTCTCGAAGTAATTTCTCATGATCGCCCACATGCCCCACAATTTTGGAATAAAAGTAAATTGTGAGAAAGAGAGGAATCACCTTCAAATAGCAAAAAAAGCATATTCATCCGCATTAAAATTATGTGGTCGTAGGCAGTATATAGAAATTACATAAGAATAGACAAAGATTGTTGCCACAAATGCTTTGTTACTTGTCGTTTCTGTCAAGTAGTCAAAGGTACAGCTGGTTAAATACCCTTCTGAAATTGCCATTATAAACAAGATTTAGACCATCTTCCGATTTTTGGGGGTAGATTTCTATTGTACCTGGGACAAATCTGCCCCAAACTTCCAAGGCTGGTAAAATGGTGAAAGGGATTGGATACGCTAAAAAAAACATGTACTTATAAAATTAGTTTATTTTCTGTAATTTTATATAAGGAAAAATAAATTTAATTCTCACCCCAAATCAATAGAACGAGACCGAGTGCTTTCCCGTGACTCAATTTTCCATCAAACGGATGCGCTATTGTTCTGTAATTATCAAGCTCAATAATTAGCCATGTGAATTTATTATAGTACGACATGAGGTTATATGTATAATTGTATGTTACCTATATCTGTCAAAGGCAATTGCGGCATTACAGGCGCTTGAGCCAATCCCTGAGATTGAGCCCATTATTGCAAATATGTCACAACCAATCTTTCCGTACAATGGACCCTCATTAAAGGAATTTGAAATAAAAATTGGTGTTTTGATCATCATTATAAAGTCCAATATGGCCAAAGTCACTACAAATAAATTCCCAGCAGTTCTTCGCAATGATTTGCATCTAAACATGGTTTTATAATGGCATAATGTATCACAAGGTTTAAATAACTTTCTCCAATTTTCTGAACAAGCAATGACAAGCTAATAATTGAATGCTTAAAATATGTGCAAACGTGTATTGAATCACAATTTGTGTGTTTTGCAAAATATTTAGCGACAATTCTATTGGCATGCATGAGAGATTAATGAGTTGTTAGCATAAACAGGAAGCTTGACATTTAGCGTACGTTGAAAATATGTAGATTACGCATCCATTGCCACAACAAGAGGAAAACATGAAAACAATGTAAATAACTCCTAGCATGTGATGAAGGAATGGATTCGGAGCTTCGTATTTTAGCCAGTGGGGATGAACGTGGTCCAAATATTCAGGGGGTGTATTCCATCCATTCATTCGAAAGATTTGCCTGCAATATTATATTATTTCAGAAAGAGTAAGCCATCAATTTGGTTGAATTTGACATTTTACTAAAATGATTCTACACCTTGAATAGTTTGAAAATTACGAGTATAACAAACCAATATTTCAATTTGTATAACGACCTTCAAAGGGAAAGGAAATTATTAAAATGGAATAGGTCCGAAGCATCTATATATTTATATTATTTGTTGTTTGGATAAAGTGAAATATGATGACCATTTTTGATAAAGAATCCAATGCCATGCGAATTTTGGATCGGAAACGCCCTTTTCCTATTTCTATTTGCAGTATTATTATAACAGCATGTTGTGCAACAACAAAATAAGTATATAACAGTGACACCCACTCACATTCTCCCAAATTATCCTCAACTTTTCCATTCGTTTGAGACTAAAGGTAGAAGTTGAGTTCATTGAAAAAAAACAATGATAAATAAATAAGTTTAAAATTTACATCGTATTTGTTTCATTCGGATCGTATATATAATTTGCTCTTTAGCTTATTGGTGAAGATGCGTGAGGGAAAGCAGTTTTTACCTGTAATGCTCAGCTTGCCCCATTTTATTGAGATCCTCTTCCATTTTGATGCACTACAATCTACAACTTCTTTAGCAGTTTTCCTAAATTTGGAAAATTAAAGAATTGGAAAATTTAAAAAAAAAAATGTTAAATTAGTTCATGATTGATAATTTCTCAAGCTTTTGACCACTACCAAAGGGTAATGAGTAATGGTCAACACGGTCACAGGGTTTCCGTTTTTATACGACCCCATTAATTGATAATCCTCTATATTTTTTTCAAAGCCATCCCACTTGGGCTTAGGGGAGGTTAATGGATGGGATTAGGATTCGCAAAATCATTTTTATGGATTCAATTTACTAAAGATACCAAATAAGTTCCATTAGTATTATTATTATTTCATTCGAATTTATTTTCATTGTAGTTTTAATTTCTTTTAACAAATCCGTAATTTGTAAGTAAGTCGCTCATTCCAAATATTTTAGATTAAAAACCCCTTTAAAAAAATTAGGTATCATCACAATGTTAGAAATGAGTTTTTTTTAGTTAAAAGAAAGCTCTTAATTTAATAGAATCCTTTTTCATTCAAACAAAAAACGATTGCAATTAGTTACTAACAAACTTAATTTATGTATAATAGCACCACTGCCGAATATTTTAAACATTCATTCCACGCAACGGCCACAAATTGATTTATTACTATGATGCAGTAAAACAATTAGATGAGACATGTCATAATCTTATTCATTCCTCACAACTAAGTACTTAAATTGTGTAAAAAGAGAGTTTATTGGGTTGAGGAGAAAGTGAGTAGAAACTTTCATTGGAAATGTTATTTTCAACTCCTCTTCTATAAATGTAGTTAGCCAATTTTATGTTGTAATTATAATCTAGTGAATTTTAAGATTAATAGAGCGGAAGCTATTTGACGTAAATATAGGATAATTTTATTACATTTAAGGCACGTGGACTGACTGCCAATAAATTGCCTGGGAAGAGACAGGCGATACCAATTACAAAGTTTATGGAACAGTTAAACACTCAAACACATACATAAACAGGTACTTAAAATGGAGAAACTCCATCCCATAAAGTTCTCATCCATTTCCCAAATGTTGGAAAAATATTTAACTTTCACCGGTGATTAAACTAACAAAATTACCAAGTCTGCTGTCTTTATGACTCAAATTAAAAGGTAATTTTTCTAAATGTACCAATTAATGTTAATACTGTAGACTATCTACTCCGACTACATGCCAAGCATTTTTAATAATTTAGTAGAATAATGTACAATTTCCGTTAAATAATTTCTTTGACATTTTGTGCGTGATTCATTCATGTTGCATAAGTAAAGAAATAATTTTTGCAGTATTGATTTTGTGGCATATTATTTTTATGGGTCTGCTGATGGATGAAGTGACTCATTGGCGTCCGGAACGTTCCTGGTCGGAGTCGTGAAGGGTGTGGGCCTGTCGGTAGCTCGTCCGCCCGTCCGCCCCCACAATCGTCAACGCGGGGTTGGGCAGCGTGTTGTCCCGACTCCCGATGGACGTGTACCTGCCACAACAACAAACAACTTTAGGATTTAGTAATGACCACCAAAAAGATCTTCAATCTCAATTGCATTAACTCGCAATTGAGAATAATTATATATAAAAGGGAATTGACCATTCCATCATTTGTATAGTGAAACACTATACATTATTTTGCGAAAACAAAACTAACTACATAATAATATGCAATCGGCCTAATTTTCCTTTGAAGGTTAAAACAAAATCCATCACTAACCTTAATATTACCATTAAAATAAAATTGGGCTCAAGTGAGGGGTATATGAGAAAAACATTTTACGTCATTCATAGTCAATTGTAATTTTCTCGATGTGCAGAGTGAGTGGTTCTTGGTCACTTCAACTTGGAAATGCCAACGCTGAGAAGGAAATGAAATGAGTGTATAGTTGACCCGCAAACAAAAGCTCCAAGTGAAAGAAGTATAAGCATTTAGTATTTGCCACTACTCTTCTTGGTGAAAGAACGTTTAGACTTTCTTACAGCAAATACCTACACATTCACGTTAATTTTCCAGCTTGCTTCGCATAATATAATTAGACCAAGCGGTCATTGCATGGGAAGGAATTTTTGGAATATTTATAAGATTGTAAACCATATGAAACAGCTTCCACCACGCATCTCATTCTAATGGCGTGACATTTTATCAGCAACTTGGATCTCCAATAATACTTTCACCAGTCAAGCTATATAGCCACTACTTTAGGCATCATTGTAAATTATAGAAATATATATGAGCTTACCATATATGACGCTTATAATATGTAAAGAAAAAAAATATTTCAGAAATGTTACAGATATGTAGGTCATCATCATTCTATGAACAATAAAACTTTTTACTGCTATTGACTAAAACGAAGAGACATATATAATTTGATTAGTCCTTTACATATTTATACTGTACATATTTATCGAGTTAATTGAACTGTTGGCTAAACCAATAAAGTAATAAACCATCAACAAATTCGAGATTATTATTTGCATTTGATCCGTTTATTTAGATGGATAAAAGTAATTCATCAACGGTCACAAAGATACAGAGTAAGTGGACAGCAAATATTTAATTTCTAGGTAGAATCGATTTATTTTTTGGTTCATAATCTGTCACAAAAAACACATTAAATTATCGACTGAATAGTGACTGCACTAAATTTAGGGTGGAATTGTAGATTTTAGTAACCTCGATTTGCTTCAATTGGAAAAATCGAAGTATTTGTTGGACGAAGTGGTGGAAAGAGTTGTAACGTGTCTCACCTATATATTATCCCGTGAATAATTAATACTCTTTTTTCAAATGCACCACACAACTCACCAACTATCCCAGTGGACACTCCAAACTTTCACCTAATAAAATGTATGAATCTGTCCAAAATACATATTATTAAGCATCTCGGAAAAGTCTCAGAAAGTTTTCTTTCTAGATGTAAAAGAGAAAGAGAGAAAAAAAAGAAAAGAGACACAAAGGATACATCCGCTGACAGCTTTGTATTTATTGTGTGTTGAATTACGTTTGTTTGCTCAAGACATTCAATTACCCAGAAAACAAAATCAGACGATTGCAATTTGTGAAATTTACTGCATAGGGTTTACATTATTAACATTGTCTTCCTGTCAGTCCTTAATTCTCTCTCTCCCTTTATCCTCTGAGATTGGCTGTTGAAAGGTCAGTAGATTCCATAGATTGAAATCTGTGGACCGAGACGACAACTAATCCTCTGCCCTTCACATTCTCAACAAAAGAAGGGAAAACGCAGCTACAAATTACTCTCCCACTTTCATTCACAACAAACGTGCTCAGGTGTCAAACAACGTGATTAATTGCATATTAAAGTAATCAAAATGGAATCTTTCACTCTCATCATTTCTCCAAATTAATTCAAGTTATAGAGTAGTAGAGTATGTAACAAACATAAAAGTGCATGTGGACAAGGCCGAATAATCTGTAATGTTTTTAAATCCAATCATGCAGTTATTGAAGAATCAATTGAACACGACCGAGGAAGCTACATATTATATAGGCAACTGTAATCGATAACCGTTCTACTGACTCATTTTGCATTTCATTACAAAACACGAACGCTTAAAACAAGTATTCAGAAAAGCAATTTAACACCTCTCAATATTTGATGGCATTTAACTTACCGGAACATTTTGGAAATCCAGACCCCTGACACAATACAAGGGAATAATAATTTGAGGAAGTGACATTTGCTTTGCTTTGAGTGGAAGTACTTACGAACGCTCACAAACACACACAATCTCACGATAGTAAAAGTGTCTCACATGTTGTCTTCACGTCTTAGTGGTTTTACATAGCTTATGCAAAAGTATGCTACACATTAATCAATTAGCATATGTCTATCTAACTTATTCATTTAGTAAAAACATTGGCATACACGAGTATAGTTTAAAACAAACCACAGGCTCTAATGTTGTAACTAATTACAGCAACTGAACCGAGGTTTTGCTGTTGACAAAAGCCGTGGTCGTGGCTGAAGTTTGAGGGGCGGCTGAACTGAAGCCATCCCCTGAGCCTGAGGCCTCTATCGAGATGCTTGGAGTCCTACGAGATGATGTTGGACTTTTCACCGACAACTGCGTCTTTAAAGTCATCAATTTATTTTTATTGAACACTTTCCCTTTCTTTCGCTTTTTGCTCGATTCTCTTTTGGGAAGAAATTTTTTCCTCAGCTTCTTTTTGACTACCGGAGGAGCTCCATTTATGAGTGACCCCCCCTTGGGGTCACCTTTGCCCCCACCATCACTGTCCGTTCCTCCTCCCTCCTCGTCCTTCTGTTTCTTCCTCTTCCTCCTCTTCTTCCCAATCAGACCAACACGATAAAACAAATAAGTAAAGACTCCAGATGCGGCAATTAGGGGGAGAAATGAGTAAATAATGTTTCGCACAGCACCCGCAGTGTCCACCTTGATCACAACAATTGTCCTGTTTGTCCTGCTTAAATAACAAGGGTACACTTCCCCTCCCACTTTCCCATACAGCCTCCGAAACTCGGAGCAATGAATGTCTGAGGGGTAGACACAGCCTTGGAGATTTGGAAGTAAGGCCCCAATACCAAGCGTTGCTTTTGTTTCAGTCAGATTTAATATGTTTCCATCTAGATGCTCAATTTCTAGATTTTGATGGATTTGCGACATCATGTTTTGTAAGTTTGCGTCAATGTTTCTGATGAACGAGTTATTGTATTCGTAGAGTTGGAAGTTGTGGGAGGGAGGGATGATCCATTTCCTTTTGTGGTTCGTGTTGCTCCCTTCTTCTAGTTTATTTGGGGTGGTGCTGTGAGAGTTTGGGACAGTTGACGAAATGCTTGTGCTTGTAGGCCCTGGCAGTTGACCTTCGTCTTCTTCCTCATTGGCACGTCTTTTATTCCGGGCATCAAACTCTTCTCGAGTCCCTTTCACATAAACCACAACAATGTGCCAACAATTGAAAATGTCAGCCGTGCATCCCTCACGACAAGAAGTCCAAGAACAATTTGATAGACCGGTGAGATACTGACTGTAAACCGTTTGACACATTCCATCATCAAAACTACTCACCAAAGTGTCAATGGCTGGATCTAACATAATGGGACAAACGACCACGACCCCCAAAATACTTAGGGCTGCCAAAGTGCTGCACAATTGAACCTCACAATTTGCCAAGAACCAGACACAAACTTTACGACCACTCCCCATCTTTCAACTTTTGTGACTCGCAACCCAAAACTTTACCCCCGGCTCTTAAAAGGATGGCCAATTAAAAAATAATCCATGCCAAATATATTTATACTTGAATCCATATGTAGTTTTTAAAATGTATGTACATATATAGCTTCGGCTTTCACAACATTTTAAGGATTATGAGAAATTGCTTTCAAAAGTTTATGACCGACGGAGATGTTTCCCTTTCTTTGTTTACCCCATTATTAGTCAAGCTTTGTTTTACACAGATTAGTAGCAAAGTCTTAGTAGTAATATACATTTTCCAGCATAAGCCACCCCATACATTTGTTTCCAATCTTTGTCATCCTTTAGCTTGAGACTACTCACGTATATACTTTATATTTTATATAAAATGCCCTAAAACCTCAAAGGGAAGACGACGTTTAATTTGAGAGTAGGAAGCGTCTTAAATATTTACGTCTTTCCTACTTTATTAAGGAGAAGAGTTTTAAGGTTTCCTCAGATCAAAGGATGGCAAATATTGAGATGCACAAAGTTTATCTCTTCCTTTTTAATAAACAGTCTGCCAGCAATATCATACACATGCTTTGCAGAGTTAATTAATAACGTTTCTTCAGGGGAAATTGCTCGTGGGAGTAGATTACGTTAAATAACTTGCTAATTTAATCGATTTGGAGAAAGTGTATTTGGTGGAAGTCTACAAGACCACTAATTTGCAAGATGCATTAAGCAGAGACCAAGAAGTGTAAAAGTTTTTCCCGTCCACAAAGTTAATGCTTTGAAAGAATGAATCTCTTTCACTCACTTCAAACTCACTAATGAGCAAAGTCACCAGCTTATTACTCTTTTATTAAATCTTTTCACTCTTTCACTAATAGTTATTATTTCGATATTAACCGTTGGGGAAATATTTATAGCATTTAAATTAAGCCCACGTGGATGAGAGTGCAATAAAGATGATAATGAGGCTGAATACATAAATTGAGACTTGATTGTGGATAAATGTTGAGGGGAATCCTCGAGAGAGCCCTTAGTCCGTCCTGAATCCACTAAATTCCCCACACCTGGATGACTCTGTTACAATAAGTCCAAGACTTTTCTGGGATCGTATGCAGAGGATATCAAGAGTTTGGGATCACACCTTAAGCCTTTTATCTCTTTCCCTGTTAATAATGCAGTAAATGGAAATCTGCTCTATCCGTATCCTTCACAAAGAAATCCGAGTTGTGCAAAGGAATTATGAGAGGAGGAGAGCTGAGCTGCAACAGCCACTGCCATTGAGGATACAATTATCAGAGGGGAAGAAACCACTTATTTGCATTTATTTGCAATAATGATGAACAACTGTGGAAATTCATTAGAGTTGCTAAAGGTGTGTAAATCCTTCCTCTCCCCATTAATCATCACTTGCTGCGACATGGAAAATAATTCCCAGACAGCTTTTCACTTTCTTAGACACACAAAGCCACAAAAAGAGAAAAATAGTTGACTTTGATTTGACAGCTCAGAGGGAGAAGAGAATTATGGTAATATTGGATAATGTTATGAGCATTTGAATCACTTTCCTCTCAGAATGTCACAACTAAACGCTCACTAACAAGATTTGTAGTGTTTCCCTTTTGTCTCAATTTTATCCCTTCTTCTGTCTGAATTGAGCCGAGTCGGACGTGGAACTGGAGAGCTGAGACTTTCTCCACCGACTCTCCAACAAAAATGAATGAGCAAGGCTAAACCCTTCGACGTCTCATCTTGCCCCCAAAACAAAATCTTATCCAACACAACCATTTATGTAGTACGTTGCAACTATCCCAAAGAAAGTTATGCTTAAAAAGCAAACAATATTTTGTCCATACGTGTAAGTAGTAGGGGACAACATTTGCAAAACACAATGCCACAATTTTGAAAATGAATAAGTTATTTGTTACACAACTAGTTACATAACCCAACATAAAGGAATAAATAACATTTTCCGGGGCCATGAGACATTTTCATCCCTTTCTTATTTGTTGTGACTTTTATGCATATCTACTTACATATGTACTTATGTCCGACATATGTACTTAAATTCCACAGGGATATCATGCGGCTGGATAAATAAATTGATAAATTAATGCTCAACACGGGATCGGATGCAAAAGTGTCTTTATACATGGTAAAAGGAAATTCAATGTCAAATATACCAAAAAACACACCCAATAAGAAGACACACAATAATAGCTATTACGGCTCACAAACAACTTTCTCATAATACAGTCTCATTAACAGATTACATCTACATAGCAGATTCATCAACTGGCTCACACAATGGTGTTTCATTACAAAAAAAATTCCACTCAATAAAGGAGAACGTATGCGAAAGAGTGAAAGAAATCAGTAACATTCATGAGCAGTTTGTCATATTATTTCTCCCAAACCCAAATACTCATAAAACATTAAAAGAAAGTAATCCAAAGTTCGTGAGAAATTGAGGTAAAGTAAGTGGACGAAAGCGACCTCAAAAGTTGGGAAATGTAGAGCACCGCAAAGTAGCTGTGGTTGATAAGCCCCTAATAACTGGGTCGGCTGCACATTATTTCCATGCACAAACTCACAATTAATAATAGTCCTTTTTGCAATTCATATGCGGACTAGTGGGCGTACATATGAAGAAATAAATTCGTTTATTTACTACAACTGAAATGGTAGAGAAAGCTGATTTACCACTTGTATGGGAATAATAGAGGTCAAAGATGTGATTTCTGCCATAAGATTACCAGACTTCCCATGCCACAACCTTGTCCCATACCAAAAGGTTCTGTTGAAGGGGCGTTTTAGACCTTGATTATAAATCCAGATTTGAGGAGACCTTACTTTGGTTTAATTGCGGAATATTTAGGAAAATTCAATTAACAAATTAAATGTCATATTTTGGCATATATGTATGCGCTTTTCTTTAGTTTGGAGTTTGAGAGTATTTGAGAGTGGGTCATGCAGAGTTACCTAAAACTTGTAAACCACCACTTTGGGAGCTCAAGGCTGAAGGTAATGCAATATAAATTCGATTTATAAGTTTTGTAGTGAAATATGGGCCATCAGTCAGACATATAGAAAGATATTGCTTCCATTTATGGCAATTTAAGAGTTTAACTTTCAGTTTCACACCCATTTTCAAAACGAGTGAAACAAAATACGTCTCATGAGCAGAGAAAGAAAAGATGGGAAATATTTGACGTTCAAAGGACTTTGTCAAAGAGAGAGATTATATATAATGTGACGTGAATTATTCCAGTAATGCGTAAATCAGGATTTGTAAAATGCGAAGCAGCTTTCAATATTCAAAGAAAATGAGAAATAAAATAAATCATTGCATCTAAACAATGGCTTATAAAAGGACATTTAACAAATTTCCCTAGACTTCAAACGTCAATCCTTATTGGTCCCATTGTTTTCAGCAACCCAAAGTCTCTTTTCTTTACAAAACAAACCCCATTTGAGTGCATTAGAGCTGTGTTTTGCATTTAGCGAAGCCGTTTAGCCTCCAGCTTCAATCACTGTTTTACGGTTAGGGATAATAATTTAGTTTTGTGTTGACTAACGCGGCTAAAGGGCGGAAGGACTGTCAAATTGTTTACAGCCAAGGACACGGTGCTTTCCAATACTACGTGTGCTTTCTCCAATACATTATTATGTTCTATCATAAATGCACTAAAAGCATTCCCATTAACTTGTCACACGAAATTCCAACGTCCATACCTTCACACCAACAACAAATAAATACCAACGTCCAATTTTATTTTGTTTAAGGTATTTATTCGTGATTCGTCACTATGCATTATCACTGCAGCAGACACAGGAAAGTCAAATCAAAGTCACTCACATCTCACATGTGAACATTATAAACATGCCAAAACTTTGGCCGTGTTTTCTCTTACCAATAATTAGGAGAAAAAATATCTAGATTAACAACTTTTACAAAAACATGGAATTGGGAGTTTAAAGGTTGACAGCAAATTGATCAAACGATATGATAGCTGATAAAAGAGTGTATGACATCCGCAAAAGAAGGATGTTGTCTCTGTAGGTGATGATACTTTAACAGCTATTACTGTTTACATAGTTGACACATATAAAGTCGGCCCATTCACTTTGTGTTGTTGGGCCGGGCATTTCACCCACCTTGATACAAATTGTAGATAACAGAAAACCGTTTCGCCGAAAAAGGACAAAGTGTCAGAACGGCAGAGTGCAACATACGGTTTTACTATTTGCTTATTTATTATTAATCAACGCAACATGTCCTCATTTGATATTCAATCAATTACATAGGACAAATATGTAAAAGTACACACCTGAACATTTTAGTTTAATGAATAGCTGCATTTGTGAAAAGAGTCAGAGGGCAAGGTGAAAGTTGTAAACCCAACAAAGTAAAGACTCCTCCATCAATTCCAGAAACACTCGCCCTCAACCAATCAATAGGACATAATAGAAATACCTGGAACTTTACACGCTTCCAATTTCAAATCGAATTCCCTTCCTCGCGTACATACATCATCCCCCAGTTACCATAATACTACAGCCAGTCAAGCAAAGCTTAGAAAAGAGGCAGGCTGCATACTTTGCTATTCACTGGAAACCAATGCATTATTTTCCAGCCATTGCCATCAGCCAGCAGCAAGAGGCAAGGATCCACTCAGCAAGGTGAGGATTGAAATACAAATTTTGAGGAGAAAGTCAGGATCCCGGATACGGAAGATGGATATAAAAGAGTGAGTGGTTGTGATGTATCTCCCAAACTCCAGCTCTGATATCATAAAGTAAACTTGATAATCATTCAAAATTTTCATGATCTCCAACACATCACGCATAACTTTTGCTTTGGCATCCAGTAACAAAAAGCTGTAAATGATTCTTTTATGCTCCTCACTTTTCCTGTTTCATTACTATTCATTAGGAAAATGCCTTTGTGCTCATTATTATTACGCCGAACCTTTTTCTCTGGTCTACAACTCTAGTACTGCACAACTCACCCACAAGCCATACAAGGAAAGAAAGGCGTATCGACACTTTTATTCCCTTTTGAGCTTTAGACATGAACTGGCAACTCTTTGGCATTTTGCACTCTTTCAAAATGTCTTTTGGTCATGCAACCGAATTAGTGAGCCAACATATAAACCTTTTAACATGGTATTCAACTCAAAGCAATGTCAAAATTTCCTTAATTATCCTAACCAGATAAAACAATACGGCAGTTCATTAGATCTGGCTATTAATTATCATCCCTTTGAGAGATGATGAGAAACACTAGATCATTAGCTCTCAAATTATTCCAAAATCTAGTTTAATGCTCAGTTATACATAATACGCTTTATTCTGGAAATAATTTTCCTTTTAATTCATTCAGACCAAACATGTGAGAGATATTACAAGCACATCTTCATAACCCCCGAAATCCTGAATACATTGAGTGGTGACATTTCAAAGAGCATTTGCCGTGATTGGACTTTGTGTGCAAGCTGTGTGCCCATTAAGTTCAAAATCAATGAGAGCCCAAAAAGGTATAATTTCCCCCAACTTTTAGCCAATTGTCCTTGTCCCTCATTCACACAGAAGAAAGTTCAATTTCTTTCTCAACTCGCCCATTAAATTACAATCAAAAAATGCTGGAGCGTGACTGATGCTGAATAAATTAAATCGAGATGAATTGGCTCATTTTACAATTTTCACAAGTTTTCACTGGCGTACAGAAGAATGAGGAACTTGTAAGCCACTAAAATAGTAGCCACATATAAAAATTACATTGTAAATTGTAATATATTTACGTCTCTGAAAAAGGAAATAGAAATACAAAATTATGTGCACTCACCCTTGATCATATAATGGACAATAAGGAAGAGTTAGACTTCGAATGAATTTCCAGACATCAACAAATTTCCACTCGAGCATTGGAGATATTCGCATCAGTTGTGGCCAGTCAGAGTCCGTCATCTAAAAAACAACAAGAGTAGTGTTCTATGATAGCTATGGTATATTGAAATCACGCAAGTACATACTTTTACCAAAGCCAAAAAAAAAAAGATTGCACAATATAAACGAATCGAATTTGTCTGAACTTATTAGTCTAATGGATAGAACCAACAATGTTAAGTAATACGGCGGACATAAATACAAACCTGAAAAAAACCCAAGTTTTCTCCACTAGGGTCTGATCGACGTGTGCCCATCAAAACAGCCTTCATTTCCGGATGCTCGCAGAGGGCAAGTCGTAAACCAGCCAAAATTGGTCCATTGTAACTTCTCAGATTCAGATTGTACCTGAAAATGAAGATGCATAAAAAATTCAATACATTGTCCACCTAAATTGAAATCGTAATTTCTCTAGCATCAGAAAATCTTACTTAGATGATTGATTAAAACTACAAAAATAAATCTGTCAAAGAGAAATGAGAATAATACTTAATATATCCATTGATGCATGAATTACTTAAGACAGAGTGGGGAAAAGTAGACAATCAACAAATGGATAAATGTGAGACTTTCACTGAATTTTCTCACGGTAATTAACAAAGCTGAGAGTGAGGGAATAAAATGAATACCTAACGGATGATTCTTGGACAAAAGTTTCCATCTCTTTAAATGGCTTGTCGCATCGTATACAAAGTGCATTGAGCTTTTCTTTCTTGGAACGATTTGGAAACTTTTTCATCACGACGGCATGGAAAAGATGAAGCAGGGCAGTGCAGTCTTTCCCCCCGTTGAAGCAAATGTAGATATTTTCAAGGGTGTATTTTTCCAGGGCTTCTTCGATTGTCTGCAACACAACATATATCTCTTGAACTTGCTGCATACATTTGCTTTTTTTCCTGGACTTGTCTAACAGTAAATATAAAATTACTCTTACCAAGACGGCTTGATGAACAACTTGATGGAGCTCATGTTCGGAATTGTTGAATATATGGTAGACTTTGTTGGTGGCAGTTTCCAGTGGTTGACTATCATATTCCACAACGGAATTTGAGGGTAAAAGGCCATTGAGGTAAGTTTTTGCTTCTTGGACATTTTTGGGGTCGTGGGATTCCATCGTGATTCTAGTTGAATAGTACAGATTGCCAAAAACAGGGTAAGAGCCAAATGTAACAATGTCCTTAAACTTATCCACAACCAAATTTATCTCATGGGTGATTGACAGCTCATCTTTGTTCACATAAATCACCCCGCTGTGAAACAAATTGTCCCCAGCACATTTTAAGACTTCCCGTAGTCTCACAAACATTTTTTCAACAAATTGAGGAACTCCAGGAAAGACATAAACATTGCGGACTGCCACAATGGGAAAACTAGCTTGGGGAGGGAGATTGGGGTCAAAGATTAATTCCGCACTAGCCGGCATTTCTGCCATTCTCAAGATGACCTCCCTTGGCAGCTGTCGATGCCCCAGCCACTTTTCAATCATTGAAGCCATTTCTGGATGCATTGCAATCGTCTCATCAAATGCCTTTGCCACTCCTACATAAGTCATGTCGTCGTGTGTGGGACCGATCCCGCCCGTCGTGATAACAATGTCGTGGGAGGATGAAAACTCTCTCACTTCCTTTGCTATCTCCTCTATTCCGTCCCCAATGACAGAGATCCTATCTACTTTCACTCCCATGGAGTAAAGCTCCTTGCAAATGAAATGAGAATTTGTGTCTACCACTTGACCCTTAAGGATTTCATCTCCAATAATTATCAGCCCTGCTGTTCGCCTCTCCTTCCCATTATTCCTCCAATTTGACGAACTCCAATTCATTGACGCCAAAGTCTGTGCAAAAATATTTACAGATATTTAAGGCTAATCAAATCTTCAAAAGATACAAGTCAAAAAAAGCCAGCTAGCATCAAAACTATGTACATGTACATATACTAAACTCATTTCCAACAACAAAAAAATATGGTCTTTGCTGTCTTTAGCAATTGAATTATGGAATAATATTTACCACAATATACGATTGACTTACAAAATAATTTATTGATTAAACCATCACAAAAAGCCACAAGTTATGGCATAAGTTAATTTAAGAGACAAAGGTTTCATTAATTCTATCACAAGCTAATGCTATCTCCATATCCAAATCTTGAATCGACATAGAAGAATTGATTTTGTTTTGTGCAGAGTTGTGGTGCTTTACTTGTTCTTTCTTCGTAAAGTCAGGCTTCTTTCTTAGAGCTTCAAGTGTTGAGTCGATTTCCGTGACTTTATTTCTCATCCATTCATTAGTCTATAAATTTATCAGATTAGTTATTATTTGGTTGCGAAAATTGTTTGCATAAAAGTTGTTCTTCATAATATTATGAAATTTAATAACTAACACTAACCTTCTTTCGACTGGAACTTTTTTGTTTACAAATTAATTTTGATGAAGGGTTCAATCTACTTGTTGTCGGCTTAATTTTCACTACTGATCCAAATTTCTTGTGACCCATTTTACTTAACTTGGAAATCGTGGAATGCCTACAATTAAATTAAATTACAATAATACCAAAAATTAATTTTCAACTTTCAAAATCTAACATTTTTAATCTGAAACATTCTTCTTTATAATTTCATGAGGAAGAGTAAAAGACACTCGCAGCATTTCTTTGTTTGGTGCAACATTTCTAACCATAAGTACTTCTAATACATTTTCCTTTGGCAGTTTGTATTTTAAATGCTCCTCAACTAACTTTAAAGCTTTCTCTTTAAAACCCTCAACATCTTTGACAAAGCAATACACATGAACTGAAACTATTAATTGTGGACAGACTTGTTCTTCTGGAATATCTTTTAAAATACCCCAAAATGAATCAAGAAACTCAACAGCAATAGCTGGAAGATTCATGACAATGTGGAATTTATTTTGCGAAAAGTCAAATGATAATTCTTCTGTTGCTGAATCGTTTTGGGCTTTTTTGAGCCGATCCAACAAATCCAAGCGTAGTGTATTTTTAATAAATTCTCGTCCGTCTTGATTGTAACATTTAACAAGGCCATGGACTTTATTTTTGGTGACATTTCGTTGCAACCATTTGAAAGACTCTGGGTTCAAATCATTAGCCAGGACAAGACACTTTTTCTTTGCTGCTGGAATTGCAAAGGGTCCAACCCCTGCAAAAACGTCATAAAGTATGTCTCCAGCTTGAATTATTTTGACAACTCGCTCATGTTCGGACGATAATCTTGAATTCCAATACACATCCTTAAAGTCAAATTCATATTCACATCTATTTTCCTTTAAATGAACAACTGTATTTGGATCTCCAGCCAAGATTTCCATTTGAAAGTTTCTATAAGTGTTGTCAATGTTGTTGAGTTTGTTGACTACTGTTTTGGCATTTGCAATTTTGTCCAAAAACACTTGTCCAATTAATTTCTTGTATGGCAATTGATGCTCTCGAAGGTTCAAATGAAGAATATGTCCAATACTTGAAAACCCAGATACTTTATCGTTATCGTCTGGAAGAACCGAGTCAAAAATTTGATTCCAAGTCCAGTTGTCGTAATTAAATTTGACTGCATCTTGTCTGACGGAACAAATTGCTTGCTGCTCTAATGCTAATTCTTGACTAACAAATTCCAGCAAATTTCTTCCCTTTATCACATCTGGGTTGAGAAATATTTTCTTTGTTTTCCTCCCCCCATGGTTTTCATCACTACTCTTTTTCTCTTGTTCATCTTCATTTTCTTGAATTGGCTTTATCCCTTGTATTTTTAACAGATAGGGCTTGACTTTCCGAAGAATTTCAGGGTGCATTTGATCTTCGTAGATGATGATTGTGGGAATAGAAACGTTTTTATCAAACATTGACTTGTCCAGTGATGTCATTCCTTGTCGTGTTGGAGGACAGAGATATACCTTGGAGTCGTGTCTTCTTCTTCCACTGGACACAGAGTTTTCTGATGCTGTCCGAGGACGTTTTGAAGGTACATCTTCGGACATTGAACTCATCGTTAGAACTGTACAATTGTCGCCTTTGGCGTCCAAGATTTGCTCCAGAGTCTGAGTCTTGGAAATAATAAGCTCCCATTAGAAGAACAATATATTACACTATTAAATTATAGTAGAAACATTTAAACATTTAAAGTAATCGTATGCGCCTTCATTATTGTGGCCTGTATAGAAGAATGAATATGCTGGGGTCAGAGGAAAACAAAGATATTTGAGTGAGACGGATTGCAAAACAATAGAAAAAGTGGATGGCATGCTTCAGGCATCAGGGAATATTTTAAGGACACAGGCAATAGAATAAATTTTAAAGCATACCTTGAACCCTGTCGTCGGAACTGTCCTTGGAAAAGGGGACGAACAAATGGACTTTGAAGCGACTCTCCTTCCGCGAGCGCAAATGAACCTCAGACTACTCAATTGACCTAGTGCCAAAATTCGTAACGGGACAAGATCCATAAAATTAAATCAGCTTTTCTTCAAAATTAGAAAAATTGAGCACACGCTGAAACGAAACTTTAACAGACCTCAACAATTGTTTTTGTTTCTGCCGCGCAACATGCAACAGAAAAACTGATGCTGTTTTAAAAACGTTTTCTATTTCAAACCTTTTAATTTCTAGCTATTATTACTAATAAACATGTTTCAGAAGAATATCCAAACTATAAAATTAGAAGCATTTTAATTTTGATGAAGCTGCAAAAATGAGAAACTGCGTTTCAGAAAAATATTTTATTTGATGATTTGCAAATTGTAAAACTAACGCATAATACTTTTGCTAATCTACACTTTCGCAGTTTCCTCTTGGAAGCTCACTTAGGCCAACGCCCACAATTGGCTTGGGTCTTTCTCTAAAGGATAACTTTCTCTTCACTAGGGCTTCCACCCCATATTCCGTACTCGGCTTGTCGTCTGTGTGGCGAACTTTCTTCAAGACAGCAAAAGGCTTTTCCAGCTTCTGAAACGTCCCAAACAAAATGTGATGACCAATTATAAAGATTGGCAGTCCCTGACGTCCAAACAAACCAAACGTTTTAATCAGAGAAATTGTAAGGATTCTAAAGTAAATATTGTCCCAACTCACGTCTCTGTTATAGTACAAGTCCCCAACAAATTGTGCGTCCAAACTGGCCTCTTCCTTTGACCCCAGGTCACCCTGCAGCTCAACAATCGCCCATTCTTCAACCCCATCCTCGTTTCTAAAAGAAAATAATAATTATTAGATGATCTACCTAATATTTTTTGGAGAGTAACTTACAGGATGGGATTTATAAAAATTTGCATATTGTGTGAGAAAGTTTCCGGAAACACTGAAGCAACTGATTTAATTTCTAAAATTTCAAAAATGAATTTCATAAAGTTTCATGTTTTCTAATAAGAGGTTGCCGCTTGGAGTGGCTTGGACGTTGGGTCGTTGACACCTGTGCCCTTTCCATTCATTCCTTCCAACCAACGATGACCTTAATCTGCGCCTATTTTAGCGTTCTTAATTTAATTTAATTTAATTTTGAAATATTTTGATAAGACGTCAGATTTTTTGATTTTGTAATGAAAAGTATTAAAAAGCTTTCATGTTTAAATTGTTTTAGGGTGTGAGAGTACGAGGGTGGGAAAGGAAGGAGAGGGACTCACAAACTTTCCATGCCCAATTTCCAGCCGGTTGGAAAAATTAGATTTAATTTGTGGAAAATTAAACAACTGTCCAATTGAAAGATGGCACAAAGACACGGACGGCGAAACGAGTTCAACTGTCCCTTTGACTATGTCCAGATCGATGGCTTGGTAAGTGATAATATTTCGAAAGCTTTGAATCTCAGTAATTTAATTTGTCAATAATTGGTTGTTTTAGGCGGTGATGAAGATGATAAAGCACTGCTATGAGGAGAGGACGAATATTGACACTCCCCGAGGGGGACTTTTAGGCCTCGTCATTGATAATCGCTTAGAAATTACAAACACTTTTGCTTTCCCCTTTACCAAGGCTGGGGAAGAATCCATTGACGAAGGCATGTACATTCCATTCAAAATATTATTTAATTATCTTCATTGCTAACAATGAAATTATCACAATTACAGAATACACTGCGACAATGATGATGCATATGAAAAAAATTAACCAAGATTATCTCCACGTTGGTTGGTACCAGGCTTGTGAGTTGGGGGCATTTGTGACCAGCGAATTTGTGTTGGCTCAGCATGGTTATCAGGATTCCATTGAGGAGTCCATTGTCATCATTTACGGTAAAAAAAAAAGTAGAATTATTATGTAATATTTTATTATCATATGGTTTTTTTAATTCAATAGATCCTGTGAGAACAGCCAAAGGATTTCTTACATTGAAAGCTTACCGTTTGACACCGCAAGCGTTGAAGCTGTTGGCTGACAATGACAATGTCATCACCCCTGAATTTGTCAAGTCTTTGCACTTGAGCTATGATCGTCTTTTCCATGAAGTTCCCATCATGATTCGAAATTCGCCATTGGCTAATGCATTATGTTGTGAACTTTTGGAAATGAAACCTGAACGAGCGACCCAGTTCATGGATCTAGGAACTGGGTAAATGAAATATTTAAATGTAGATAAAAACAAAACTAAAGATACTTTTCATATTTTAGCTCTGTCCTTCAAAATCATATGAAGTTTATGTTGGAAAAAGTGGACGAGTTGCATCAGGAATCATACAAAATGAACAAGTGGCAGATGCAAGTATCCAAACAGCAACAGGAAAAGGCAAAATACATTCATCAAAAGGTACATATTAAAAAAACAAAAACAAACTCGAATCGAATTGAGGCTTAACACTAACAGATCTATTTTATTTCTTTGTAGAACTTGGAGAATGCAGCTCGTCAAGCAAAAGGGGATCCTTCGTTGCCGGAAGAAGATCTTTCCAAAATTTTCCGCCCTATTGCCCCTCCGACTAGACTGAACCCAATGCTTCTTTCTGGACAAGTGGATTTGGCTAGCCAACAAATAAACGCATTTTGTTCTCAAGCGTTGGCCAAACTTTTCCTCAGTGAATCACTTCAAGAGACAAAAGTTGACAATGCTTAGATTTGATGGAATTTAAAACCCCCGAAAAAGATTTGTTAATTAATTTAATTGTGTTAAAACATCATTGTTTGGATTTAGGCAAAGTGGTTTGGTTTACTGGAATAAACGTTTTATATTACTACACAAACACAAGCGAACAAGTTGGCGTTTTATTTATAGCAATGGGGCGATGATGGCAAAACACATTCGTTTTTTGTTGTGTGGGAAATCGCTGACTGACTGGAATTGTCGAGGATCTGGAATTGTTGATAGCCGATTTTAGTAGTTTGAAGAGCATAAACATTTTCAGTATGCATATCGCAGTTGTTGGGTGTGGTCACGGGGAAATCGACAAGATCTACGAGGTCATCGACAGCATTGAGACGCAGAGGAACATCAAGGTGTCCCTCGTTCTATGTTGCGGAGATTTCCAAAGTGTTAGAAACATCACGGACCTTCGATGTATGGCATGTCCCATTAAATATCAACAAATGCACGACTTTCACAGGTAATTTAGTAAATCAATAAGGCTAAGTGAGCGAAATTACTTAGCGTGACATTTTCTTTTGAATAGATACTACTCGGGGGAGAAGAAGGCCCCCATTCTGACCATTTTCATTGGGGGCAATCACGAGGCATCCAACTTTTTGCAGGAACTGCCTTATGGCGGATGGGTCGCCCCCAATATTTTTTACCTTGGCTATGTCGGCGTCCTTAAATATGGCCACGTACGAATTGCAGGAATCTCTGGAATTTACAAGGTATAAATAATAATATTTCTTGTTTGTGATATAGTTATTAAAAAATAAACGCGATTTTATTATGCCCACAGGGTCAAGATTACCTAAAAGGTCGATTTGAAGTGCCACCATACAATCAAGGAACGATGAGAAGTGTTTATCATTACAGAAATATTGACACATTTCGACTGAAGCAGTTGCAACAACACGTGGACGTCATAATTTCCCATGATTGGCCTAAAGGAATTCATCAATTTGGTAATACTCATCAATTGTTGAGAAGGAAGCCATTCTTCAGGTACATATTTTTCATAAAATAAATACCGAAAATGAAAATTTTAATACGAATTTTTTAGGGAAGAAATTGAAAGAAACGAGCTTGGAAGTCGTCCACTGTCCGAAGTTCTAGAAAAAATTAAACCCGGTCTTTGGTTTTCGGCTCATATGCATGTGAAATTTGCTGCATATGTAAAACATAATGAGGTACGAAAGTATTCGGCTATTTTTATGATATTATAAACCGATTTAAATTGACATATTTAGCAAGCCGACAATTCTTCAAGTGAGAAACAAGCCGAGGCCACTAATCTTGAAACCCTGAAAGTCACCAAGTTTTTAGCATTGGACAAAGTTCTTCCTCGTAGGCAGTTTCTTCAGGTACCATAAATAAGCCTTCTATATGTGTATAATTTGTATGTGTTTTATTCTTGACAGATTATAGAAATACCATCTCCTTCGACCGAACAAGAAGAAAGCAAATTGTGCTATGATCCAGAGTGGTTAGCAATTTTGAAATCTACTGACCACTTGATCTCAATCAAAGAGAAACCATATTTTATGCCCGGCCCTGGAGGAAATTCAAGGTAGTAGTATAATAAAATAGACATAATTTTTTATTGTTCATATGATTTGATTATCTAGATACGACTTTAGTCCCAGTGAAACAGAATTAGAGGCTGTGATTGAATTATTTGACAAAGAACTTGTCATTCCGCATAATTTTGTTCAAACGGCTAAAATATTTTGTCCTGAAGATGCACCACAACCCGCATTTCCAGTATCTAATTCTCAGACTACGGAATTTTGTCAACGTCTCAATATTAGAGACCCACTCAAAGAAATATTAGATAGCAATATTAATAACCCTTTGCTGCTTGATACCAACAGTCCCGGTAGCCAGTCAAGCTTTCCCGAGTTCGACAACACATTCAATACAACAGCTTTGTTAGAGGTATGACTAATTTTGTTGTGGACAAGTCGTAATAAAATACCATTATTTGGCAATCATAGAATTCTGCTAATCCGGACGAGATCTCACTAGATTTGGATGACGACGAAAGCGATGATGCTGATAGAGAACCAATTCTACCAATTGCAACGTCAAGTCGAACAAAACTTGTATTACCACCTCCAAAGTCGTCGACCACAGAGAATGCAGATGAATTAGCAGATGATGAAACTCCTGTGGGTGCCACCTCGGCCGAAATTGAACTTTTACGATCTGTGATGGGAAACACTGAGGATTCTGAACAGCCTTTGTTTTTTATAGACACCGAAGGCAGTCGCGAGCCTGAATTTAAAAGAAGGAAGGATTCAAAACGTTAGCCTTATTTTTAGCTTACAAAATAAAAATAAAATTGTGTCAAAATATGATCTCAAAATGATATATAAAAGTACATTATTTCATTTTATATGTATTCAAAATTTGAATTTCAAATATTAACTTCAGTGATTCTAAATATATGCATTACGACTGTGGTGAAATGTAGTTGGGTTGTAAACACTTTTTAATTCCCTTTGTAAAACCATTTGACTTGTAAATATTAGCATTTGATCCCTGGAGAAAGTTGGCTCATAATGTCATTTTGCCTTGGCTTATGTACATTCCAAAAATCTTGAGTTATAACTTTCTTCGTAACGTGTTTATTTGAGTTAGTCAAAGAGTTTAAAAAATATTTCATAAGTTATAACTCGTAATCCTTTGTATGGGACATGGGAAACAAAACATTTAATAGAATCATGCACTTATACAACCTGTTGACCAACTGTTTCATAATTTGTGCCTACTTTCAGAAATTAGAAAGGAATGTGGAATGAATAATATTTGATTAAATATATTTGATTTGGAGAAAGCCTCTTGTGCTTCTTCCCTTTGATCCCCAGCAAGCTTGCGTCACCTTACCATTAGCCGTAATGTGTGGGCGTAAGTAACTGGAACTTGAGGGAAAGAGAAAATAGCATGCTCTGTTGAAAGTAATTGTCCTCGTCGTATGATTTACAATATTGTAAATTTTCCAGAAATAACATTCTAATTGATATGGTATTTTGTTACTCATATAGGAAAAGGCGTCATCATCATTGTTAATTAAATGAATAGTGACAGATTATCTTCAATGTCGGCTCTTTGATTCCCTTTTTGATCATGGTGTGTGTCCAGCAAGGACAAACAGAATTAAAATTGACATTTCATGGGATTCCAATTTTAAAGTATTGGGTTGCAATTATTGCTTTTGGTTGTTGTTTTCCACATGCCACATTTGCAAAAGTCTTAATTTTCATGAAAAAAAATAGGGGACTAATACTTTTGACATTTGTCATATAATATGTTTTCGGGGTATTCATCGGATACTAAAAAGCAAAAAACAACCAAGCACGTTGATGCCTCTGTCTCAACTTCCCCGTCCAAAGAAGAGCAGCAGCGTTCTCATTTTCCCCAAATAATTTCTATTTTTAATCATCCCTTGATAAGCGTTTTACTTGTATTGTTGATCAGAACAAATAACATAATATAATTTAGTTGTCTTCAATATTAGTAATTTAGTGCTTGCAAAATTTTATAAGATGACTCGTTAAAGTCGCATGATATTATCTTTGTAATCCGAAGAATGCACGGTGAACCTGACAAATTTACCATCGCGGGATAGCGCAGCGGTTAAAGTT
>JAQIXN010000997.1:0-24521 GCA_034698145.1 Proisotoma minuta | reverse complement strand
ACCGTGACAGACAGACGGACGGACGGACGGACAGACATGACCAGAGCAATAGCTCTCCAGGTATGGCGAGCTAATAAGCTTTAAACTTGAGTCCCTCATTGAAATAAGCATAAACGCAAATCCTAGTTTGGTTTTCAATTTATCCTCTCTGGAAATTCCAGATAGATCTCTGTTGGTATGTAAAATAAGAGTGGAGCTCCGGAAGTGATTTTCTACCTGGATAGTAACCCCTTTCACTTTCTTCTTGAAAGTGTAATAAGTATCGCTCTAGTTTCTCTCTAGGGACACAACACTTTTTCACCCTCGGCCGACATCCACCATAAAATAAAAACTTTTTCTCTCTTGGTCCACCAAAAAACCACAAAAATTCTGGTCGTTAAGCTTCTCCCTTTAAGCAGCAGATACTCTTTGAGGGAAAATGTAGACGAAGAACGAGAAACAAAACACAAGAGTGGACTAAACTTTGTTGGACTTTAGTTTTGGAGAAACAACCTGACTAGAAAACCAAGTCCAAAAATTTTCACAGCTTTACGATTCTACATGATCAACATTCTATTTAAAGGGATTCTATGAGAAAGTTGTATAAAGTCCCCAAAAATTTACATGTCAGAATAAAAATCGTAAGATTTGCTTACCCTGTGGTTGTGGGCTGCTGATGTTGATATTATTAGCGTCAATGGCTGAGAGAAGAAGGAGAAATGCACTCAAATGACTGCCACGCATTTTGTGAATTGTTTGAAGTCAACTAATTTTCTTTTCTTTGTTCTTCATCACAGAATCCAACGATCCATCCAGAATCCTTAGGAAAAGGCTGGAAACCTAAAACAAAAATTTTTACGTTACTTATGGACGAACGAATGGCTTCGATTAACTTTGGAGTTGGCTATTGTTCTTTGAATAATGAAAATGCTTTTTGTGAAATAAATACGTTCCAATTATTTTTTGTAGAAAAATGCCTTATTTACAGTTTTAATGGGAATCTGATATTGTTTTCCCTTGTTCATTCGTTGCAGATAATAATTACAAATAATTACTGAAGCTACTATTACTGAAACTAAAAAATAACGTTACATTAATGCGTCTTTTGTAGCATGTGAAATTATTTTTCTTGTCCAACTGCAAATTTTTGTATCAAATTTCATTGCAAAATTACAGTGTTTACTCGAAAACTACATTAATATAATAACAGTAATAATTGTGTGGCCTGACGAACAGAAAAAAACATACTGGTGACTGTCATCCGTGAATGACTGAAAATGAGATAAAACGGATCCTAAAATTGGGCATGGAATTTTATTTTATCAGGTTGATGGATGATTCACTTAATATTTATCAGAAACGAAACTCACTAGATTAGGAATGAATTAAAAATTAGCATCAGTTATTATGACAAAGTGGATGTACCTATCAATCATGTTGGCAGACAATTACGAGAGTGAAACTAGTGAAAGCAAGCGTTCTCCTATAAAATAAAATCGTAAAAACACGGAAAAAATTATCCATTTTTAAACAACTTTATGGCGTTTTTTATATTGTTCCTACTGTCTTGTTTTACTGGGAAAGTGCGTGTTGTAATTACCTGATTTGACATGACTGCCAACATGTCCTTACAAGTTACAACATCCACAATCATTTATTAGCACGTACAACATAAACTACATAATACGCACCCATCTGATTCTCATCATCCCATCTAAGGTGAGTACTAAAATTTAATCATGCACATGAAAGTGCTATTAATCAATCAACAGGGCTGACAGGCCCTTTTCCACCCTATCTACTACCATATCCCATTTGATATTTTGCTACCCATGTTTCCAATTCACTTGTAATTTAGGGACAAAAACTAAGGAACTTGCTCTCAACTCAACCCTCAAATTGTTAAAGAACTAAATTTATGGTTCAACAACTCTACGGGTGCTGTTGTAATGCAATGTGTTACGCAATAAAGTGAAAGTTATTTCCACTCGGGACAGTTTAAACTGAACTCCACTTTATCATACAAAGTAAACTTGGAAATATAAAGAAATCTGCTTTGGGATCCGCAAAAAACAGGAAAATTAATCACACAGCCTTAACTTAACAGGTCATCAGATGCATATTAATTATTATAAATTGTTTCCTGTGCAAGGACAAGTAACAAAACATTTGACGTGAAAACAAATTTGGCTTCCCAACACGAACGTTTTTTTGTACGACATAAGCATACGTATGCGTGACTAAAATGCAAAATTTGAATGCTACCTATATGCAAACTTTCTTTTTGCGTTATTTTACGCACAAAGTGTTATTGCATAATTTAGCGAAAAATAGATTTCTGGCTTTTGCAAATAAACAGATAATATCAGTATAACTAGTTTTCACAAAGGCTAAAACTTATTAGTCCGGAAAAGTAGTCCGTGCTTTGTTTAAAGGTTTTTAAATTGACAATTTCCGATTAAAGAAGCAATATTTAGCAATATACTTGGTGGTTGCGAGGTGCAATGGGTATGTTTTTGTGGGGTTGGTGAAATTTGTGAGAGGGGAAGAAAAGTCCTCTTCTGTCATCCTTCGTTGGGCTTGGGGAATGTGCTTTATGTCCTTTTCTACTTCCATTGATTTATCCCTTCTTTGTCGTGCACTGGATATAAATATATACATATACATATATTCTTCACTTATAAAACTCGGAATATTCAAAAACTTTCTTCTCAAATAAATACATATATGGCAAATAACAAACTTTAACAATATCACAATTATTCCAAAGAAATAAATAAACTGTTGATTTTCTCTCAAAGAAGTTTACGGTTAAAGTTTTAAGGCAACCACAAAATTAGAGAAATGAATAAGAATAAGAATAAGAAAGTATTAAATACATAAAAACTTAAATACTGTTTACAACGCCAAGATATGAAAAAATATCTACACAACAAAACCCAACTCGTCTTTTATAAATAACAACCAGACAAAACAGGTCAATTCTTTTTCAACTTGTCCAAATAAGTGAGTGAAAAGAACACACCTCACAAAGAAGAAAGCACAAAAGGGAAATAGAATGGGACAGTTTAGAATTGAAAGATATTGAGAAGAGAAAGAACTTTTATTCCCAACCGCAGAATAGACCGGACTGGATAGAAATCTTTTCATTCTCAAAGACCAATTCGCAATACTGAATCCAATTCAATCCTTTTTCATCTTCTCCGAGCTTATTTCAATAATACTGAAAAAATGCAGGAGAGTTATATATAACCAAGTCTGTACTCGCTGTACAAAAGTCCATATATAGATATAATCTTTTGCAATTGGGTTAGTTGAAGGGATTAGAGGGCAGATAATTTAAAAGGTTTAAGCATGCCGACCAATTTAAAATATAAAATAATTCTCGTACTCAATTTTTGGAATAGAAATTCGTCACCCAGCTCAACAAACGATCAATTGTAGGAAATAGCCAATTTATCCTCCCTTCATCTACTCACACCACACCACCTACTTTCTACCATTCTCAAATTCTTGAAGTTTTTCTAGATATGGTTTGCAGAAAATGACATTGCAATGCAACTATCTATACTTTCTTCCTCCCAGTTACCTACATACATTACATACAAAGAGAGACTTTTGGTGTAAGTCTTTGGATGTGGGATGAAAGTGCTCTTTTATACAAAATGGAGAAAGTCCACTTTCTCTCCCACTTGGTTTACGAGGCTTTCTCACATATCTTCCATAACACTCTATCTCATAGCCCTTTACTTTTAGGAATAACTTTTTGCACGGAAGGATAGCATTAAATATATCTCTTCTGTAACTGACTCCGACGCCATTATACCCTTAAAAAACTGCCTGCCCCAGTTTAAACTTTCAAAATAAAATCTATATAATCTTCATGAGCATAAGTAAACTGATCAGTGTGAAGTGGAGCAAAATGATAATTTTATCCTGCACATTCAATAAGTTAGGGACTATAATAGTCACTCTGATCCAATTGTTGTGCTTTCACTCTAGGCTTCTATACTAAAAATCCATTCACTAAAGAAAACCATTGAAATGCTAATAGTGTTGACCTTTGGGTTTGGCCCTCGTTATTTCAAGATTATTAAATGGGTGTTTTTGAGGTGGAAGAAGTGGAAGCGGTTCACCTCACTTTCCTCATCCTTTCCTTCATCTCTGCTCCCTCGTGTCACTTAGCCACATTCCATTTGCCCAATTCAATATTTGCTCTTTGATCTTTCTTGACAAACCAAACCAATCCAACTCCAAATCACAAAATAACTTTGACTTATTTTGTGCTTTCCTTGTCCTCTATGACTTCCGTAACGAGATGAGAATGCTTAACAAGCCATTTATTGTGTTGGGAAAAAAAGTTCACATGATTGCTAAAAATGTCTGCAAGCAAAACCTAATTTTGTGCAACATGTACTACATGGATACAGAAAGTAGAGAAGTTTAACAATTTGAAAGACAAGTTGAGTTCAATTGCAATAAGTAGCCGAGAGTAGAAGTTAGAGGAGGAAATTAGTTTTGGTAAGTCAAACACTGCAGTGCACAAAAGCCATGCCACTGTAAATCCGAATGCAATTTATCAAAAGCTAATTTGTTTCGTGTGAAAGTTGTGATTGATTAATGTGGAGTTATTTCACAATAATGTTCTTATGCAGAGAACAACGCCAACAATGGTTTCCACTCCAAATCATTGGATTTATGTATCAGTGAGAGTCTTAAGTGATTTATTTGTGGATTATTGGTTTGTCGTATCATTAGTTTCAGAAAGTTTAAGACAATGCGATGCAAGCAAACCAAACTAGTTTCAGCTCAAGTTTACTTTATCACCTAGTTTGACACAAAATAAAATATATTTCGCATTTCTGAAACTTGTATTAAACCACAGAAGATAATGTTACACAAGTCAAGCTTTATGTTCTCTCGTTGCTTTGTTATTGGAATGTCTCGCGTTGTCCTCTGTTGTGGTAAATCACGGAAATACATCAAACACAAGCTTAAAGGGTTCAATAGGCCAACGAATCAATGTCATTAATTACAACCAGCCAACCATTCCAATCAAATTGCAATCAAAGCGACATTTTGTTCTCTTAGCTTTGTCCAAATGTCTGGAAATTACAGAAATACAATGCAAAGAACAAAAGATAATAAAACCACCACATCTTCTTATTGCTTTCAATGAATCGTGAAAACCAATAATAGACACTGCAACAAAATAATCACTGTGCATGACAAGAGTTTTCTTTAATTGAAACAAAGAATTGGAGAATATATAAGAACAATTTTATTTGGAGATCTGTTGTGGGAATTCCATCAAATAGAATCGGACAAAGGAACAATCGAACAACAAGTCGTTTTTACACATTTAACTTTGTCACGTTCTCAATTTACACGTTTTAGAGTACCTACATAAACCTTGAACAAAATTAAACCGAGTAGAATGTAAAAGCATTTACTATTGAATTGAAGAGCTGATTATCACAGCTTTAGACAACATAATGGGAACGTTATTTGTTGCAAGAGGAAATAAATTGAAAATAACCACAAATAAAGTCCAATTCAAAGTTTTATAAATCCCTCAAATCCTTCAATTTCTTGGAAAAGGCCACAATTCTTGAAAAACATCTCTTTGCAAATTCCAAGATAAATGAGCCACAGGCCACGTCCCAAACTTTTCTCAACATTTGAAATCCAAGCCCAATCATCCATCTTCGCAATCAGCCAGCAAAATAAAGCCAACTTTAAACGATTGGAAATGAACAAAGAAGATGGCAACTCAGCAGGGTTTCCAAACTTAGTCTCAGTGGTTGGAAACATTGTAGAAAGTAAACCAAATCACTTTCTCTTCTTTCATGGACAGAACTCTGTTTCTATTTAGTTCAGCCAACAGAGCGGGGATAAAATGAGGTTTAGCTGCTGCAAAACGACAACCGCTGGATAGAACAAGATAGATCACTGTCTCTCAATCTCAAAGGTATTCACTCAAGTGCAAGCCTATAACATTTCTATTACTATAAATGCGAAATAAGTAGTACCTTACAAAAAAATCCATGCCGTTGCACCCCAAGGTTAGTGGTGACATGTTTTATATGCTCCCACAAATATATCAAAATCATGAAAAATGTTTCTCTCTGGATGTAAAAATGCGTGTAATGGAGAAATCTATCTCCCTATAAATGTATTTATACCTAAGAAGGTTGATAGGGTGGGACGTTGCTCGAGGCTCACAAACTCAAAGCGACTAAATGTAATCCTTTTTGGACAACGGGGCAGAGACATTTGACATTGCCATTGGAACTGGGAGTTGTTGGAAAGAATCCGAAATCGCAAGAAATAAATGGATTCACCCAAAAGTCGAAAGCCGATGGAAGATTTATTTTGATTTAGGTCGTTACCCTGTGGCTTCAACCTAAAGCTTTTTCTCTGATGCCAAAAATATTGCCTGGATTAAAAAAAAGTACTATGTTGTAAGAAAGAGAGGAGAAAGTAATTGAATATAAAAAGTAGTGGAATATTTCATATGGATTGGATTGACATACGATTGGAAGAACATGTAAATAGCTGTTAGTTAAAATTGATTTTTCTACTTTCCATTATATACAAAGTTAATATAATAGAACCCAAGTTTAATCAGAAATTGGATGGTTCAAATTATTTTTTTAATATTTTATGTAATTTTACTGATAGCAAAGTTTAGTAAAGCAATTTAAATTTGATTGAACAAGTAAATAAATTGATTCTCCTGCCACCTTTAAAAGATTGTTTTCTATTTCTTTTTTATTGCCAAAAATATTTCTTCAATTTCAAATGCCGTGAAAAACATCAAAGCAAATTTGAAGCCAAAGTGTCACCCAATTTAACTTACTGGAAAGGTATGAAAGTTGACAAAGCACAAAGCAAAAAAAAAGTTGTACATATCTGCCAAATTTGGGCCAATCCCTTTGCACCCTCAAGTGGAACGAAAAAAGACACTTTTCCTCCTTGTTAGACCAATTTAATTCTTTTCATACTGAACTCCAAAGTTTTCGTGAATTAAATAATAATAATATTGAAATAGTGATTATGGTTAGTATACAAAAAAAACATGATAATCAAATCCATCCATGACATTTTTCCGGACATTTTTTTTCTTTTATTTATTTCATTTTTCTTTTATACGCCTATTTATGTATAAATAGAATTAATTTGCAGATAACCTTTCACCATCCAAAACCTACTTTATCATTTTTACACCAACAGGCAAAGATCCTAAAGATGCATATGAAAAAGAGCAAAAAATGAAATCTCTGTAGCACATTACTTTGTCTTTCTCCAATTTTGTAGTAACAGTCTTTTGCAAAAAAAGTTCTAGATTTTTTGTGACATGCAAAAGCCTTGGTTGTGATAAGTGGAAAGGAAAATAAATAATATTCCATTTCTATCCCTTATTTATGTTTGTGTGTTTGAGTTATCTTGAGTAATATTTTTTGAGTTGTGGCAATGCGTGAGTTGAAAAGTCCTTTTGTTTACTTTTAACTTCATTTTGCATACCTTAAATTAATCCACGATTTGAGTTCCTCTTCTTTGTGGACAGAGTTGAGGTTGTCTTTGAGTGTCAGAGGTAATTATTTCCTCTATTCTTTCCCTTCCTTCCTTTCTCTCCTCCCTCGCAGATTCTATTATTATGATTATTATATTCTCCCTCAGTCTTTTCACTTTTCTTAAACTTTCTCCAAGAAATTCCAAGTGCCAGAAACTTGCCAAGCTCAAGACCAAGACCCTTCGCTTCGTTTCACTTCCACAATTAAATCACTTAGTGAGATATTATACATCTGGATGCGTCCTCCCTCTCCTTTGTAACTTTTGTTGGGGAAGAAAGACAGCAGAGGATGGAAATCTTGGTTACATAATAATAAGTTCAGCAAGTTGCATAATTCTTTGACTTTGCTTTAGTGGAGAGATGATAATAGAAGTGACAGACAGTTGAAGTTTTCTATATCAGTAAAAGACAAACAAAATCAGGGAACAGATTAAAATCTGCTGTTTATTTTATAGAAAATCACTCTAGCCGCAATTTAACAGATATTATCTTTCATAAAGATAAACAATAATAGCAAAATGAAATAGTTACCTTTTGATTGACGAATTGATAATAAGAGTTGCGTGGGCTAAGACTGACACAGTTTTTACTTCACTTTCACCAAGGAATGAGTTGCAGACCAAACTATTTATTCTTGCTCAATCGTCTCACTTTGAACGCAACAAAATTCCATACATCCACTCTCGGAAATTCTTTTTTCAAGCAAGGTTGAACGCAAAAGCAATAATCAGAATTACTTAAATGTAACTTTATTTTTCATGTTACGACCTTTTTTGTTCTTTATTTAGATTTTTAGAATTCTGAAATTGAGGAATTCACAAATGAACCAAAGTCTTTGGATTTACAAGTTGGCTTTTAGTTTCAAAGAAAATTTTCTCGGGACATGATTTGAATGCGATGTGTTTGGAGAGGAAGCTTATTGCAGAATGAGACGTCGACCAAAGTTGAGCAGTTTTTGGTGGTGTATGGCATGCAAGGGAAACCCCGAATTCGGTTAGTTCTTGGCAAAGGAATTCTTTGGGTGGTGAAATTCTAAATTCGGGGTTATGTGAAGCAAAATCGGGAAGAACTAGGGGATAAAATAGAAACATGAACGGAAAGAATACTAAAGTAAAGAGATACGCATTTCTTAAATTTATCAACAACTCGACACTTTTTCCGCTAATACAATATTTTGATAAATCTTTAATTTATTTTTTTATTAACGTTCATACCTGTATAATTTGAAAGTTTTCGGTTTAAGGTTGCGAATTTTTAAAATGTAGAATTGAAAGTGGTTTGCAAACATGAAAATCACAACAAGGTTTACTTAAGGGATCAAACTTTTGAGTTCAGCTCTGGAATAACTTTGGAATTTGAGCTTGTTGATTTGCGTATTTGGAGACGACGATACGAAAACGAATCTGAATATAAATATGTAGTAGCATTTGCAAACGATAGAGTTTCACATTTTAGACCTTTATTTTCAAATATTCTGAAAATTCTTGATTTTGATTCAATTTAAAGTTCTCTTTGTATGGAAAAAGATAAACATAGAGAATATTATAATTTTGCATTCTTTCCTCAACTTCTGATTTGCCTAGTAAAGATGTGGTGATCCACAATTGTGCCATTTGTATTCTTGGTCTGACGAGAGCGAGATGCTTCAAGAATTAATTTTGTAGCTTATAAACTTGTGCATCAATGTTGAGATATCATTTTAAAATTTGCCAAAAAATACGCATAGAACTAACTACCTCAATATATAAATTGGTAGTATAAAATTCAATTTCATCCATGTTTTGTAAGATATTGCACACAAAGGATAATTTTTGCTACTTTGCTGATAAACTCTTGCCCAGTCGAGTTCTTTTCCAATTTATAATTCAAGTCACAATCATTGAGACAAATATCTCAAAAGATTTATAAAAGCGAAATACTTTTTGTAGCCCAAACTCAAACTAATAGTTATTTTAACGGTATATACACATAAATTTTTGTTCTATATTTTGTATAAAGTAAAAAATATGCGTATGCTAGCAAATTAACCATCTCCAATGACAGAAGAACATGATGATGAGACATCTCACATGATGACAACTTGTCTTGCCTTTACATACTTTATGTCATGAGTGCTGCCTAAATTTGTACTTAAATTATGAACATTCCACTCTCTCAAAACCCTTTCTCACATGACATTTGGTATTCCAATTTTTCTGTCAGATCCAAAGGGTTTGACAACTTGAAAAGGCACGCAAATATGTAACTGACGACACGGACAACGACAAGTGATTTCTAGAACAGATTCTATTATCCAGTACCTAAGTACATAATATAAATATGTCTGATTCTATTTATTTGGAATACAGGTTTGTAATACTTTTGGAAAAGAAAGTTACCTAAAAAACACAAAGCTTTCATTCTATCTTTGGAAAGCAAGTTCTGTCATTAAAATTGGATAATCAAAGTAACTTTTACAATTGTTTTCAAGCTCTACTTTGTCAATTTAATTTAAAAACTTCAAAACTCATCAGAAAATGGCATTGCAAACAAACCAATTTCAAGTTTGACACTCATTAATTCCAGAAATCATTACATCAAACTTATTTTCCCACAAGACCCCTTTAGTTAGCTTTCAATTAAATTCCCAGAAATCTTGGTTGGCCTTTTACTTGGGGCTGGCAACAAAGCCAAGCCCAAAGATCAACTTTGTTCCAGAAAAAAGTTTAAGATTTTATATTATAATTTTGCTCTTTGTATTTTTCCAATTTTCCACAAACCGGTTCCAAAAATTAGAATGAATTAATTCTCAATTCAACTATCTTGCTCTGACCCAAATATGATAATTACTTAAATTATTCAAACAACTGGATAAGGAGGATTTTTTAACATTTTACAGCTAAATAAGCGTCCTTGAAAATTAATAATATCCCATAATATTCTAAATTCAGTGAGATGAGATTGCAAATTTTGCATCCAATATTGCAATACCAGTTTTTTGACATGTCTCATTTTCAGCACGAGCTTATATAATCATCGTGTCTGTCTGTCCTTCTGGGACACGATAGGGCCAAAATGGCTTATCCGATAGCTCCCAAAATTTACACAGTTGTTCTACTACCCAATAGGAACGAGGAAGTTCAAAGATGAGTAAAATCGGTCAAACCGTTTAGAAGTGGTGGGGGTTGGAAAATTACCTATAGGCTGGAAATCGGAGAGACAAAAATTCTACCGGATTTGATCGAAATTTGTTTAGATCAATGCTTTGTGCCAACTTAGAAAAAATAATATGTTAATTCGTCAAAAAATATTTAAATGGGGTGATGAAATTCGCAAAAATCGTTGTTTGGCAAAGAAAAATATTTTAATTTCATACAATTTTTGATGGAGATAAAACATGTTTTGAGATGATATAACGAATGAGAAAGCCTGTTGAAGTTATGTGATATGAAATTTTAGAAAATTATATGGGTTTTAATATTCAAAATGATTGATGGTTAGGTTAATTTGTGTTAGGTTAGGGAAAATATTTCATTTAGAGAGATACATCCTTGAATCGAGCTATATGAACACTGATCTGAAGGTTTTTTAACAATTCAAATATTTCAAAGTAATCCTTTTTATTTACATATAGCTCATTATAAATATGTACTGACCTGAACTGTTAATTGGTAGATGAGTGATTGAAAATGAATTTACAAATAATAAAATAAGCTCCGACATTCGCTAACTTTTTCTGGAGTATCTGGGAACTAAGCACCAGCATGTTTTTAGACATTTTAAAAGATGCGACCCAAGAGCGACGGGTGACATATTAAAGTGAAAGTCAGAGACAAGAAGACTTGGAAGTGGAATAAAATTGAGTAGAAAAGTTTTCAATTTTAACCCCAACTTAAAGTGTAAACTTCCGAGAAAATCAACGAGGACAAATTTCACAGTAATAAAAGCTTAGTATGAGTCAAACCAGAGAATCCACTGAGCAAACAACAAGCCACAACCCGCAGTCTCACTTTCACCAGAAAATGGTTTCAGTTTTATGTTAATATCATTTGCTAGTATCTTGGTCAAGTTAATAACAATTATCCTTTTCAAGTTAACTTTAAAACAACCTGATTGCTCCCTTTGTTAGATAAATCTACTAATAAGTTTGTTATCATGCAAAATAATTTCGAGTCAGAATAATGGGACTTTTATTAAAAATGAGTGTGGATTATGCTTTATTCCTCCGTATTAGTTTCAATGGTAGAAGTGGTCACGGGCATAGGATTCAGAGGATGTTTTTCTAATCTGGTATAGAATAAAAATTCATAAAATTACCAGCTAATTAAAAAAAATAGTTGTAATTTACCCATCAAATATCTTCAAGTAGTCAAACGATCTGCCCTCTTCTCCTCTGTCTAAGCCACGGAGTGAAAGTATTTCTTCTTTTTCAAACTCAAAATCAAACAACTAAAAGAAATCATTATGTATAATTAACATCGAATATTGTTTTATGTTTACTATAATAATGTCTCACATCAATATTTTGCTCCAGTCTTTCTTTTGACACAGATTTTGGAAGAACAACTACATTTTCTGTGACAAGGAATTTAAGCAAAATTTGTGCTGGGGTCTTTTTATATTTGTTTGCAATGGTTGTCACCACTTTATCCTTAAGAACTTCAGGCACTCCTTTGGGTCTGCATAAAGTTTTAAATTTTTGTCATATTCATGGCAGATTATATGTGCATTAAAAAAATTAAAATTACTTGAAAGCTTCTCTTCTTCCTGGGCTTCCTAATGGGGCATAGGCCGAGATTTGAATCCCATTATTTTTGCAAAACTTGCGTAATTCTTTTTGTTGAAAATAACAATGGACTTCAACCTATTGTTGGAATGAAATCATAGTGATACTGGTAATTTCAGTATGCACCTAAATATCCACGCAATTCCTAACCTGTACGTTTGCTGGGGTAATGTGAGCATTTTTAAGTATGCTTTTAATCTGACGTATGCTGAAGTTGGAAAGCTGTTTAACAAATGAATCAAAAACTACTAAAAACTACTACTAAAAACTTACCCCGATTGCCTTCGATCGTCCGGCAATGACCTGATCTTCCATGGCTTTCCAAAGAGCTTCAAGGTCAGAATATTCGTAATCTAGTTGAATCACTCCTTCGTTTTTTGGAAAATAGTTGTCGTCACTCTCATGACGAAAGCCAACGGGAAAGTGAATGAGGTACATGTCTACATAAGATGTTCTCAAGTTTTCCAAAGACTTTTTCAAAAATGTTTCAACTCTTTCTGGCCTATTCCCAATCATTGGCAGCTACAAATATAATTGTAATTATGCAAAATTTGTCATATTTGTAGATTATTAACAATCTACAACATCTTAATTTCATACCTTTGTACTAATAAAAACATTCTCCCTCAAGTATTCTCCTTCGTTGAAAATCTTTTGAAAAGCCTCCCCAATCCAAGCTTCATTGCCGTACAACAGAGCACAATCAAATAGTCTGTAACCCGCAGCCAACGCAGTTCTAATTGTGTGTTCTATTTCATCTTCTTTAATCTTTAAATACATAACAAGTATTATATAACAAAGTTTAGTCCATTAAATAGTAGACAAAACATGGCAGATCCACTATTTTCTGGATGTAAGCGGATATGTGCAGATTAAATGCAATTTATTAGAAATATTTTTCTCATACCAGTTTGCATAATCATTGAAGATGTTATAGAACTACATATTAACAGTAAGCAATAAAAAATACTTACTGCCCCACATCCTAGCCCCACGCTTGGCATCACTTTTCCATTGTTTAAGGAAAAATTATGTTCCATTTTACTGAAACTCTTGTTTACTTTAATTGATTTGTCAAAGGCAATTCACTTCAATTAAAAGTAAAAATAAAATAATAAATTAATGTTTAAAAATGAATGCGAGATGGTCTCCTAAATTTTGGCATTAGTAATATTATACTAACCAATGCCAATTGCCAACTGACTAATTTTCTGCATAAAATAATGTGTATTATAATTCCATGCATTAAGTAGACACCTTCTCAGTTTGCAGATTATCAGGGGTCGCTTTTGTATAGAGGATTATTTGAAGGTCGATCTTACATTGTGACAAAGACATGAGAAGGTCTGCATCGCAGAAAGCATATATACACCTACAAGCAAATGTAATTATGTAATACTGACAATTGATGATAACTGGCTGGCTCTTCTACTAGGAAGCTCGAGAAAATTCTTCAAGAAAATATAGTCTACATATGTAATGCAATACTTGTCCAACACTTTTTGCTGCAGATCAACTGATGTAACTAAACAAATTACCCAAATTGAAACTATCAAGTGTTAGTAAAATTACGTATATAAATTTAAAGATTACACATTTCCAATATGCCAATATAAAATGAAATAGATTTTTAGACATAGATTGACATAATGGTGTCACATAGATATGTAAATAACAAAGGTGACCCTGCCTAAAATATCTACCTATAAGTACTTATATACTTTGATTATTTAGTCAACATTTGTTTTGACAGCTTCCGGCACAAAATTTGTACTAATCATTTTAATTCAATTTTAATTAATACATGTCTTTTGACACATAACAATTTGATTTGCTAATAAAAAAGTTGACAGGTCCAGCCAAAATAAGTGCAATTTTTTGTTCCTTTTGCAAAACATGTTTGTCTAACTCAATCCAGAGTCCAGACATTACAAAATATAACTGAAATAATATGTTAAGAAATCAACATAAAATATATTATACAATCTCTAAATCTTTGGTAAAATATTGATCTTGGAAATAATATCATTTTCTTATAATAATCTTATCATAAATCGGTTTAAAGTTATATGGTTTCTCATTCACTTCTTCTCTTTTAATCAAAGATGAACTTCAATTCAGTGGAACTTTTTTTCGTTGTGAAACCGGGTGAATACATTGGACAAATAATACATTTCTTTGTCGGCCAATTTTCCAAAAAAGAGAAGAGTACGAGCCGAACAAAGTGGACAATGGAAAGGGAACAAGTTTATTGAGACGGACGGAAAGTAGAAGAAAAGATTTCCGGGCTGATTATCCAAAGAAAAATGAAGGACTAGAAGTGAAAAGTAACTTGGTATTAATATCTCTGTCCATTTAATGTCAAAGTTAACGAGGTCCTGGAATCTCCTACAAAACTTATTTAGAGTCTCATCTTTCTCAGTGTCTGATTCTTCTCTTGAAGTAAGTTACTAACAAACTTGTGTCTCAACTCAAGTATTAAACACAATGACGGAAATGTAAAGGACTGATATGGCTACTTTCTCTGCCCTCTCTTTCTCTCTGATTAATAATATCAGGCAAAAGTGTGTAGCTCATGAAAAGGTGGAATTTGCTGGAAAACATTGATGGCAGATAACATAGCACATTACGAAGCCACTGTCTCATCAAGTAAATGAAATGATCATTTTTCCGTCAACGCCAACTCAAAGTTTAGTTCATATTGCAAGGGTGCGAGACAAGGAATTCAACAATTATGAGAATATCTCTCTATGAGCATCTAGCATTACTTTGGAAGGGAGAAACTTCCGATGACAAGTCAGGTCCTTTTGGGAGTTTTACTTTGGAAAGAGTTTGCTTGTGTTTGGAATTAGTTTCAATGCTCATCCGGATACATAACTATAGTGGCAAAACAAGAAACTGCGTATAGACTTTGAAAGTGTAACCTTTTATCTGATATCTCAGTTCAGTCACACTATTTAACAGTAGACCTTGAATATGGATGAGAATTTCGATGGACCAAATGAGACTCAAGGGAATCGTCTGTAAAGCCCATCCAAAACCATTTACTAAACATCCGGCTAATGCCAGCCAAGTTTTATTTCAATTTATCCTTAATGTTGTGGCTTCTGTTTGTGGACTTGTCCTTTCCCTCGCGTATTTGTAAAGGGTGTGATACATTGAGGTATATTACTACAGCTTGATTTGCTTGATTTACTCCCAAATCATTGTTTTTCTTAATTCAGCCACCAGAATAAATCTGCATCCAAATTACCTGGATAAATAATAGGGTGGGAAAGGGAACAAAATTAGGGTTTATTCATCTCAGATTTCGCTACTCAATTGTGTTTTGTTAATCTCGTCAAATTGCTTTAAATAATAGCTGTAATTCTAATAATTCTGACAAAGTTAGAAAACCGAGGATGAAACAAAGCAGATGGATATTTGGGGTTATACATTCCAAATGTATCTAAACGAGACTTTTGTTAATTTTAGAATTAAAGCATGCTTTAAAGGGGAAAAGTTGTCAAGCGTTTTGTTGGAACTTGAAACCAAAATCTGTGCACGAAAATTCTCATCGTGGTTGATTATGCAAATAAAACGCAAATTGTCAAACCAATAATCTTAATTTTAATGTTAATGATGATGAGTACTATTTGAACAGGAGTTACAGAATATTCTCTACTGCTCATGATAATCCTCATTTAGATTCCAACACTTGCAAAATCAGAGTAAACTATTAATGAGAAGCCGAACGATTTGCAATGAAAATGAATAAAAGTGGTATTGGGTTGGACCACAAGAATATAAAACTATTCAGATTCCCACAAAGTATGTGATAGTAAGCCATTACAAGGGGAAATTAATATGGAAAATTAGTATAAATCGATGTGAGAGAGAGAATTTGGGAAAGTTGATTATTCTATCCAATTTCTATCGCATCTTTTGGATTGAAAATTGTGAAATGAGCCTTGAGCAAAATCCACTAACACATATTCTCAAATAATCTCAAATCCTTTTGTGGCTTCGTATACTAAATCACTTAATTCAGATAATATAAGCCATTCCATGAGCAAATAAATACATTCGGTACATGGTTTGATAGACGTTATGCAAAAATCGTATTTTGCTTGCAAAGTCTCTGCAATAAAATAACAATATCCTTGAGATCGTAATTGAATTTGCAACCTTCTGTTGCAAGCCATTTCATTATATTCGTGTCTTATACTTAATCCAGATATTTAATTATGAAGCCCTCCCTTAAACCAGAAGGAATTAGCACTAAAGAGTCTCGTTAAATTTGATTACTTTGGCTTACATTGTATGCCTACTTCTTGTGTTAGACAATGCGGTTGATGTTCTAAAAGAGTTTGTGTTTGCTAACTATAGGAAATAACTTTCTTCCAGTTTGAAATCCTTCAAAATCTCTTTTCTCTCTCCCATTTTGTATTAAGGTTTCAATCCAGCCCGAAAAATAGTGGAATTACAATTAAGCCCATCTGTTTCTCCTCTGGCATATCCACCAGAACTTTCTTCATTGAATCCTGATTAATGGACACATTTGTGTCGGTTGACGAGATTTCAACAAACTTAGCCTTGTTATTTTGTCCGGATTTGCTAGAAAGATATGACATTTTCTTTTGCCAAAACAGAGATAAGATAATCCAAACTTAAGTCTTCTGCTTGATGCTTCTCCCTAATGTAAGTTAATTGTGACTCAACACTTGTCCATGGCTTGCTTTGGGAATGTAAATGCAAATTGTTTCAGCAGTTTCCGAAATTAAATGCAGCTGGTGGTTTTTGTTACATTTCTACATGTGAAATGCAAATCGTAGGATCTTCTCTAGGTTTTTTCTCAGTCACAGATCTATATGAATAAGCTATATACATTTCCTTCTTTGCATATTTCAACAACAAATCCATTCATATTTTAACATCAAGAGAATCTTTTTATGACATTGAACTTGTCTCTTTGAAACAAAGAAAGCCTTAGTTTTAGTCAAAATTTAATCATGGAATCACTTGCAAACCAACGTGCATCCAGCAACGACTGACGAAAGACAACAATCGTTGTAGCATCTTCGGGGATGGCTGCCGTTTAGATGATTTATGCCACGCATTTGTTACTTTGTTGCGTTAATGTCTTGCCCAGAGAGAGAGAAACATTTAAGAAAAGTGGCAATATTAATAACGACGCAGACATCCGACTCCAACTTTCACCTCGTTACATTTATGTATTTAGCAGATTTTACATTACTCTATGGAGCCTGCAGATAAATTTGTATTTTGTTAGTTTAGAATTAAATGATTTGGACAGGAATTGAAAAATTATGGTAGTGGACCATATAATATATACAGGTAATTTGGGGTTGTTCCTTGGAATCTAAAATTGGGGCAAAGTTGGAAGAATGAGAAGAGAAGTATATAAAGTTGTTATTACATTTTAGGTAAGTTGACTCCATAAATGCGTTTCTTTATTTTCACTTTCCAAATTTCCATCCGTCGGGAGCAGGTTTTGGAGACACGGGATCTCATCATTTAAGGAACCAGTCAGAAAAAGAAGAGTGAATTTCTTGGCATGAAACGCAACAGAGCAGATTTACCTTTACGACGTCCATAAAATTCTAGTTGAGCCAAATCGACTCGAATTGTTAAAATTATGGCCAAAATTCGCATTTTATTTCCTCATACGCTCACATTTAAGAGAGCCAACAAGCAAGATGAGAACCCATCTGTCTTGAACATTTCATCTTCAAGGAGACACCATTACACACAATTCTTAATTCCGGCTCCTTTAACTCCCAACCAACAAATAAATACCTTTCTAAACAAATAGCCACAAAGTCATCCTCGCTTGAATGTAATGGACCTTGTATTATTGTGTCTAAATGTCGACAAAACATTCTAGATTAAACTCAGCTTTCTCAGTTTTTGTAAGCCAAAAAATAACTGAGCCAAAATTGGATAAGGAATTTAATTTAAATTGATGTATAGTAAATAATTTGTAAATAACGGCAGATGGATGACACACTTTCTTCTTTGCAATGACTTTCTCCAATGTGGTGGGGGATAAGGGGAAAGAATGTTCAGGTTCCGTTGGATAATTTTGTTCCACTTGTTTCTTGGAAAGCATTGGTGTGTGTTGTTGTTGTTTGTCGTTAGGTGGGTAGTTTGGATGATCTATTACTTTACTTTCTCCTGAAATTTCTTTCAGCCTACAAATGGAGAAAGTAGGTAGCAACTTTTCCAAAGATTTTTTCTAACCTTTTCATTTTTTCTTTGCTTCCTGGATTTGGTTCCTTGGTCAATTCAGAATTGCGGAAATACAGAGATGGGAAATAATGATGCTGCAAGCTGAGAAGAAAGTTCAGCAAAGTCAGAGGACTCTCCATATTCTTTACTTATATATCTTTGTTGCAAAGCAATTAGTTGGAATTGCGTCTGATGATACCGGATACGAATAGAGTATGGACAAATAGCTATATAGCCCATAAACAACAACATTTTGGCTCCGTATTACTTTGCTCTCTTTTCTTCATAAATTACGAGGGGAACATTGAAGTCCTTTCATTTTCTCTTCACCAAAAATTCTTCTTCTTCTTGGCTTTATTACCGTTTTGTACCACTCTTCAGATCACTAAATTTGTACATTTTTTGGACGAGATATGTAATACTATATGTGTTCTATTGAATAAAAGGAACAAAGTACATAAAGTACATTGGTAGCAAGAATCTGAGATCCTTGTTCCAAGAGTCATCGTCCAAGTATAATGAAATGAATTGACAGTTTTTGTCTACTTGATTTGCTTTATAATAGCATTATCACTTGTGATGGCTAGGTTCCATTTGTCTGGTTTGAATGGGTTGAATGAGTCATAATGGAATCATTGGAGTGAAAGATATAATGCCCTGCATAATTTGATTCATTATGACACATTAATCTTAATCTTGTTTCAGATTCCTAAGTATATACTTCTTTGGGTTTTGATTTGAGCATTTTGAACAGAGATCTACAAATATTTGCTCAAGTTGAGAAATCTCTTCCACTTTCTCTCAATTTGTTATGATCCAACACAAGGAGTGTCGACTTGCATCACTTTTGCATCACTAACTATGAAACTGTGTGCGTAAGTTTTGTTGTCTTCCCAAATCGGATTATACGGATGAAAAAAGACCAGCAACAATCAAATCATGTCTTGCTTTGTTTATAAGAAAAAAAACTTTTGTTTTACCAACAATGTAAAGAATAAATGTGTGATGTTCAATAGCATTGAATTTCCTCATCATTCAATGTATTTATAATATGCCATCAGCTAAAAATACATCAAAGAGAAGATGAATATGTTGTAGATTGTTAATTTATTTGACATCTGCAAATGGAAAGATCTTGTTTCCCTATTCAAGTCAGTGGGAAATAGGCCACTGTCACATTATGAAGGTCTGTAATCAATGACACCTTTCCAAAAGCTTGAATATATGAAAGTGATAGGTTGGAGTGTTTCGTATAAGATTATTTAGATTTAAAGGGCCATGTACCAGTCACTCAAAGTTCGTCATCCGTATCCACTTCTCAGTGAGTTGACCTTACATAATTCAGACACAGCATCAAAGAATGCACTCAACATTGATTTGCAGGATAATATTCTTAGCAATATCATCTTTGGCATGGGGGAATTTGATAATTATATAATTAGGTGTATAAAGTAAGAACTTGGCTAAACGGTGTCATTATCTTGATGTGCCTTTCTTAACTTATCGTCTTATCAATGATGCCAATTAAAGGATCTCTCAACATTAGCCTTAACTTTCTCCATTACTTTAATGGAAAATATGGAATCGGATTATTTTCAACTTTACTTTTTAATCTTCTCCACCTGAAATGCTTCTTCCAATCTGGGAAAATAAACTCCGGACCAGATTGATATTATTAAAGCATCCAACCACGTCATCATCGGATTAAGCACCATTAGCCTTTTCTTGGGAAGAGAAAGTATTAACTAACTAATCCAAATCCTAGCTTTCCTCGAAGAGAGGAACGTTTATATGTCTTCCCATTATGTTTGTGCTAAAAAATAGGAAAAGACTCTAGTTTTTTTATAAGATTTGTCATCTCAAATTAGGAAGACTAATCTTTAACTATTTTTATATCATGTGGGTGTTGTAATATTTAAAAGTCTCATATGTGAGGAAAGCACTTTCAGTTGACTGCTCATTGATGCGCAAATTTACACAGACGGTTCTTCTTAAAAGCCATCGAATTGTTTATGCTTACATTCAATCCCTTCTCATGCTATAGATAAGACAGATTTATAGTACTTTCACCACTTTTATAATTTATACTCACGTATGGCTTGTTCAATTTATCATCTCACTCTGAGATTTTCACCACATTTTATACATAAGCCTGCTAGTATATAAAAAGGATCTAATTAAATATATCTATTCTAATCCTGAAAATGAAATGACTATTTCCGGGAAAAAAATATTCCAACTGAGCTTGATTTATTAACGTTTTTGTAACCTGTCGCACACATTCATTTAAAAAAAAACTTTTATTATAAATTACTAGGTCGTGTTCCAAGAAAAAATCTGTCGAATAGGGCCACATTTAATTGAGCATACTTTTACTCACCTCAAATAAATTATGGATGACATCTTATTAATTTTATTGTGTACCTATTTGCCAAGCAAGTTATTTTGACTATGGTTAAACAATAGTTCCAAATGGTATAGCATTGAACATTTGATTGGACAGCTTGATTGAATGGTGAAAGCAGCCCCAATAAATATCGGTATTTTTAAGAACACTGGGAAATACTATTTTATTTGGTGTGACAATTGGACTTTCTTTTCTTAATTGGAGATTTTCTTGGACTCCATTCATTTTTTGCTTCTTTTCCACCGAAGACGCCAAAGTAGGAAAGGGAGTGTATGGAATGGGCAGGTGATGTTTGGAAATGGCTTCCTACCTTCCTTCCTTCCAAGGCATAAAAGTGTCCCCTTTAAGGAGGAATTTTGGAGAGGAAAGATGGATGGGAGGAAAATGAGGTCAAAAATCAACTCAGCTTAAGCAGAGAAAATACAATTCATACTTTCACTTAAGAATTTCACTATAGACTTTTGAGTTTGTGTAAGAAGAAGAAATCGTTCATTGGAAAATATTGGGCTATAAATTAACTCTCAATTGACTTCATTGACAACTAAATGCCTTTATAAATGGCGTAGGTGGTCATAAATGAAAAGGATGACTCAATTCGCATAAATAGTCCAGGAAAAGAGAAAACCAACATTGCATCGTCCCAAACACAGAAAGATTTATTTTCCAGTTGTTTTACGGAAATTCCAAATTGTCTCAAACGGAGAAAGCAAAAAGTGTCCAGTCTCAATTTTCCCTTTAAAATCGTCTCAAGTTTCTCTTCCAAAAAGATCTCAAATTGTTTGGTGCACATTGGAGAGCAGTCTTGCGGCTTGTGCTGAGGCCTCTTTTGATTACTTTTGAATTAAACCCGGGACGGGAGAAAATCCTCTGCACGCTAGTTTGTCGTTATTTAATAATTTTCCAATTACTGAAGACTTATCTTTGGATAACTTGCCAATAGAATGGCAAAATTTTGGGGTAAGGTCAAATTAGGCTAGATTCCCAATGATAGTTTTGTCTAAATAAGGTATTTGGTTGCAGGACTTGTGATGGACGGAGGGCGACGATATGCCCAAAAGGTCGAAGCTGGATTTTGCATTAGTATGGCCGTTTTGGAGCCGCCGGAACAAAGCCCACAAGGACAAGGGGGTGGTGGTAATAATCTAGTTTATATGTTTCTCATAATTATAGTTGTTATTTAAAGTAATTGATTGTTAGATAAAATTGTCAAACTTTATGCGGAGACGGATAAGTCAAAATTTCTCCTTGGGACGCTGAGTCCTCGATTTCCACAACTTCAAATGAAGGTAAAATTTGGAAAAGGAGAAACCGTGGGATTGCGATTCACTGGAGGACAACCAAACTGCAAACTTCATTTATCTGGATATGCATTTGCTGAGGGCTCACTTCCCTTCAAAGGTCAACACCAATCAATTCTTGTTACAGAGCCCAAACCGGTTGATAAAAATAAGAAACGAGTGTCAATTAAGGAGAGTCCTGAAGCAACAAAAGAAGCTTCTTCAAGTGGAGAGGAAGAGGGTGATATGGATTTACTGGATTTAGATGATGACGAACTTGCTTTGGCCAATGGGTTGGATGCTAGTGATAGTGACGAGGATGAGGAAGAAAGTGACGAGAGTGATGTCCAAGTTGTCGGCCAAAGTCGTGGTAATAATAATAAGAAACATTCTTTGTCTTTTCTGTTGTAAATAAATTCTAACTAATTGTTCATTTGTTTTAATAATAGCCGCAGCTGTCAATAAAAAATTAATTACTGGGGAGGATGAAGAAGAAGAGGGATCTGACGATGAAGATGATGAATCGGAAGAAGATTCAGATGATGATGAGGAGGATTCTGATGAAGAGCAAAAAGTTGATCAACAGTCTTCGCCCAAGAAGCAAAATGATTCTAACAAAAAGACGTCTCCTTTAAACAACGGAAAACAACAAGCACAGCATTCAACTCCAAAGCAAGGGGATAAGCGTAAAAGCGAACCAATGAAGACCCCAGAAAATCAACATATCAAGCTGAAACAACCTTCAAGTGCAGGGCATACACCAATGAGAATGTTTTCCAAACAAGGAGTGATGTGCCAGGACATTACAGTTGGAAATGGTCCACTAGCAAAACAAGGGAAAATGGTGAGTTTGAATAATTGTTAAAAAAAACTTGTAACAATTTAATTATTTTTATTTATTATTAAACTTTGTTTATAGGCAGCAGTGCATTACGTCGGAAGATTAAAGAGCAATAATAAAAAGTTTGACTCTTGTGAAAATGGACCAGGATTTAAATTCAGGTTAGGAAAGGGAGAAGTTATCAAGGGTTGGGATTTTGGAGTTGAGGGGATGAAGGTCGGTGGAAAACGGAGGCTGATTATTCCAGCCAATCTTGGGTAAGCAAACAATATAATTTTAACGTCTTCTTTAAGATAATTTTCTCATAAACTGTATTTTGCTTTAAAGATATGGAAAGAGAGGAAGCCCCCCAGTTATTGGCCCAAACGCTACACTTGTTTTTGACGTGGAATTGAAAAGCGTTAGTTAAATTGCAAAAGTCTATAAATTGACTGAAGATTGCGTGTAGATTATCAATCATTGATTTTTGTTATTATTTATGTACGAATGAATGTGACAATAATTTTAGATTGATGCTGGTAATCATATTTTTTTCAAAAGTGTTTGACATTAATATTCTGTCAAATTAAATATAACAATATACTATTTGTTAACTAAAATTTCTTCCACTAATACTATTATTTAGTTTTTGATAAAATATTTACAATGACCAAATTGGAATAGATTTATTTATAAGATGTTGGACTATTTTTACATTATCAATTTAAATAAATGATTCAGACATTTCAATCTGACGGTGCTTCGTGTTGAATCAAAATACTTAAAGAAGACTAAAAAAAAATCATTTTTCATTCATTGGGAAAGCACCATTATTAAAAATTTTGTTTTGCGTATGGGATGGAATGCGATTACGCTTTAATTTGCGATTGTACACTTAGATTTTTCAAAGATAATATGAAAAAAAAACAGATCAGGTTGTCTAGTATTAATAAAATTATTCGGATTTAGCATGCCCCTCGTCCCCTCCCCCTGCAGAAACTGCCACCGGACACTTTTCTGACTTGGTTTCGGGCTTGGCGAATTTTTTTGTTGGGTCCCCGTCGTCATCATCTTCACTTTCTGGCTCCGGAGGTGCGACGGGCGCCCAAGGGTTCCAAATTTTGAGGAAAATTGGCTGAAGGAACTTGTGCCAAATGAAAAGCAGCAATGGAATCACAATGCAAGGAATACAAACCATCTATTAAAACAATTAAAAATCAGTAAAGAACTATCATGTTATTACACGCCCTTTTCACTTTTACGTTTTGAGTTAAATTATGTAATTTTCAGAATTATCAAATGGATGAAACTACGCCCTCGCTGAGCCCAACGTACCTTTGGTGTTTGGAAGAGAAGATGTTCTTATCAAGGGTCACTTATCCAATTAGTTTTACGGATAAACAAAGAAACCAGTTTTTTGCTGATTCACAAAAGATATCTGATCTGTTCTCTCCCGCAATGTAAAT
>JAQIXN010000996.1:0-24527 GCA_034698145.1 Proisotoma minuta | reverse complement strand
GGTCATCACTGGTGGAATTACCTAATGATTATATAAGGACGCATGGTAAATATTTATTGATAGAAAAGGATGCTTTATAGTTAGTACTTGACGTTGCACCCCTTTTCCTCCTCTTTCAATTGCTGCAAAATGTAGTCGCGATTCTTCTTCTTCTTCGCCAATGTGCGAAAAGTGGAGCTTTTTGCGGAAATGCGTCATATTTCTTGCTATTATTTATTGTAATTAATGATTTCCAATTTTACATTACAGGGCCGCATGTTTCATATCCACATTAATCCCTGATTTGCAATGGTCACCACAATACATGGAACAAAATAAAAAGAACAAACATCATCAGCCATTTAATAGCATTACTTAAATGAAATTTTTAATTGCTATAAATGAGCAATCAGATTGAAAACTACGGCTATCATTGATTCATGTAAAATTAACCGTCTGCATCTTATCCAACATCTCGAAATTTAACCAGGAAATGACGAATAAATGAATTTGGCGGAGTGGGGGCATTGAATTATCAACTCCAACGAATTGGTAAAACAACGACGAGCCCACCCCCTTCCAAATCCCTTAAACTCTCACTCCACAGATTAATTAAGATGTCGAAAAAGGGCGCAAATGGAAATTTACAGGTGATTTTCTCCAGATGCATTTTGTCATCATTTACAAAACAATTTACAAAATGTTGTCCCAAATAGCTACTACTTACCATTTTACCTCCCTGATTATCCAGATAAATACGGATTATCATTAATTTTTTAATTAAATTTGTCTTTAAATTCTGAAAAAAAGTTGCAGCCGCGAAAACGTTTGTTTACGTTTTTCAGTGTCATCCAATTTACCAGCTGAATATTATCAAATCCAATTAAAAATTCGACAAGGACTGAATCATGGCGTCGTCAATATCACAACAAAATTTGGCAGAAAGTGCTGTTCATGTAACTTACTTTTTGGGGCTAGAATTTGCAGCAAATTCTTATTTTTTTTTTATTTTTAGGCGAGAATTCGTGACTTGTTGAACGCCGAAGGGATTAAATTGTGGTTGGAACCTTTTTACGACGAAGCTCAAGCCAAAACCAGTGACTCGGAAATTTTGGTAAGTAATAAATAATAAATTCACTGGATTTGAAAGAGTTATTTATATTTAAGGCGTTGGCATCAAGATACTCGACAGAATTGGAATTGCCGGAGGCTGATGTTACCGAGTGCATGTATTCACTTCAAAGAAATGCAATTGAGAGGTGGCTAAAGATTAGAATCGTTAATAATAATTAATATTAACAATAATGATAGATTGGCGGAACGACATACTTATCAAAGCACAGGATTGGCTACAATCAGACTCAGATTTTCAGGATTTAGTCCGGATCGAATCAATCTACAGAATGTTACAAATAAGCTACAGATAAATTTGACCCAAATTACTGGAAAACAATTGAAGGAAAGTGTAGCAGAACTTATTTCTGTGTCGAATAATGGACTCAAATTGATTTGCGCTGGAAGGGTTGTTGATGAAAATGAAACGCTCGAGTCACAGCATGTTAAAAATGGGACACAGATCATGGTTTTGTCAGTGGCTACTGATCATGAAACGTTGCAGGTACTATTTGATGTCTTTATTTTTATTCCTTTAATTTCCTTTCAATAAAAATTAATATTATTTGCAGCAAGTGGAAGATCAGTTCAAAGAGTTGGAAGAAACAAAAAATTCTGCAGACTTCCTTTCAACCAAGGACGGAACTGATGGATATTCTCTTCAAGTTGCTGATCAATCCGGGAAACCACTCAATCTTCCTGATTCCGAAAAGAAAGCGCTTACAGTTGCTCTTGCGCTTCATGAAAAAGGAAGAGCGTTTATGAAATCGCAGCAATTTTCAAAATCCTTAGTGTTTTTGCTAGAGGCAGATACCGTTTACGGGTAAACACACAAAGATAAAATTATTTGACTTTCATTGTCTGTCACTCATTGTGGATTTTTATTCAGTCAATGCCAATCATCAATTTTGGAAATGGTTGATAATTACGGGCTACTGAATTTGGATGTGGCTTGGTGTTATCTCAGTTTACAGTCAATCTCAGAACTACCACAAGTTGAAACAAGATTGAAGAAATGCGAAGTGGCACTCAATCGATCTTATGGAGCAGATATGGAACGAGTAATTGCTTTGAAGGGTTCATCTGGTTGGGAAGCAGCTCTTTATGTTCGACTCCACTTGCTTCAAGCAATTGCAGGTTATCATCTTGGCCAAATCGAAAAATCGAAATTTTATCTCGACAGAGCAGAATCTGAATTGGGTCGTTTAAGAGTTAGCGATGACAGTTTAGTTGCTTTGATTAGCATGGGTAATAAAAAATATTTCAAACCATCAAAAAGAAAATTGACATTGTATTATTATTTGACTTTTAAAAAAAACTTTATAGGCTATGGTGAAGAAGAATCTCGAATGGCACTCCGTTCTAATTATGGGGACATGACAGCTGCAGTTGACTGGATAATCCGAAAAAGGGATGAAACAGCTCAAATAAAACAACAAGAAAAGGAAGATTTGAAAACTCGAAAACTTCAGAAAAAACTCGGGAAATGCGTAAATGGAGATCCAGTGAATGTACACCTGTTTCGCCAATTGAAAGCAATGGGATATAGCTCATTTCTCATTTCTGAAGCTCTTCAAAGGACAGATAATGATGCAAACGCTGCAGTCAACTTAATGGGTGATCAAGCGTTTGAGAGCCAAATTCTTACAAAATTGGTAAACGATTTTAGCAGTCAACCCTCAAGTTCAACTTCTAATCCAGTTCCAAACGCTCTTGCAAGTGCGATGGCCAACGTTGCAGAGCTTGCAGCTTCTCTTCCACAAGAAGCTTCTAGTCAAGCAGCTCTGTCAAATGTACTCGACGCAATGTCCAATGATCCTGGAGCAATTTCTGCAGCCGTAAATTCAATTCGGGAAGCATTAAATCAGTCATTTTCTGAAGATTCTCTCTTGTCTTCTACAACTCCGTCAGAAGAGGAAATTAAAAAGTCACGAAAGGCATACGATACATTAGCAAAAGATATCTATTCGGAAGCCGAATACATTGATTTATCATTGACTGCAGAAAATGCATACTTGGACCAATACAAAGTTCTGCTTGCAAGTCTTTAACTTTAGTGTTGTGATACTTGATAAAAATACCAATGAAAACTAAAATAATCCAAACCAAAAACTGTATTTGAAGCTTTAGTAGTTAGTATAACGTTTTGTCGCACACAAATGTCATGTAATACACAATTATCGAGCCCAACCAATAAATATAATCATTCTCATACTGCATTTCATCTTGTATTTCCTTGTTTCTGAACACATTATCATAATAATTTTAAATCAGATCATAGTTGGCATTGTAATTGGTTGACCGAGTATTCAATATGGTATATTAATTAACAGCAAGGATTGAGCTCTTCATACCACTTGACCCCAGTTGGTGACATTTCTTCAACAGTTATCGGGTTGACAAAGATGATGGAGTCAATTTGAGACAAGAATTCAACATAATCAACCTCCGCCTTGTGACCACGAACAATCTGCAAGTATAATAATTTTTGATTAGAAAAGATTTCTCAATCCTTAAAAAGTTTAATTATAAATTACTCCAAAACGTTTAATGATTGCTTCCAGTTCGCTGGTAGTCACGAGATTTGCTAGACCAAGAGTATGCAAAACACGGTGAAATTGATTGTTGGACACTAGACCAGCTTGAGGCTTGTCAAAATCTTGAAACATTGGTTTGAACTGTACAAATTCATTAGTTACGTCGTTTTAATTTCATATAAATCATAATAAAATTAATTACTTCAAGACGTCGCATGTAAACTCTTTGAGCAAGACGACGCATCCCTGACATGTAAAGACAATACTCTTCTTTGCTCAACTCCTTATCGTAATCCGATTCCCTGAGAGGACGCCAAGCTTGAGGCTCAATTCTGGGAGCCTTCTCCAAATTGGCGACTGTGAAAACGGTTTCAATTGTATTGAGAAAGCAACGCCACTCGACTTCCATTGGATCATCTGGAGATCTGTAGCAGCAAGTGAGCACTTCCACTTCACGAGGAGAAAGTTGAAAACCGGCACGATCCAACGCTCGATGAAAATCAATGATTTTAATCCGATCGTGATTGCAGATGTCGTGGTCACGAAGAAAGTCGTAAAGCTTTGGACGATTTCGTACCATTCGAGCTTGAAGTTTGTACATGATCCTTTGCAAATCATTTTCCTGCCATTTGGGTTCTGCTGGAGGTCGATTGAGTTGATAAAGTCGGCCAGTCTTGTATTTTTGATACCATCCTGGCTCATTTTTCTTGGGCTCGATATCATCCAACAGTTTCAAATAGTTGAATCCCATGGCGTCGCAATATTGTACAGACATTGCATCCAACTCGTCTGCACTAAAGTAGTAGTTGAGCATTGAAAGAGTTTGTTTGAATTGTTGACGAGATACATGACCATTGTTGGCTCTGGAATAGATTTATTTTTTTAAATACGAAATGCTTTGTCCAGAAATTACCTGTCAAATCCCCGAAAGAAATATTTGATGTTACAGCTCTCAATCTCAACTCGACTTCTTAATCGAGCCACAGCACATTTGGCAAGCTGACGAATTTTCAATGGAATGTTATTCATATTTGTAGCACCAGGATTTGGAAGGGAGACAATTCGGTCAGGGGAAGGAGTCAAAATATGAGGCAACTTTTCAATTCCTCTTTGTAAAAATACTGGAAAATGAGGATTACAATTTTATGAATTCCATGAATTTTATGAATCATGATTCCCTATTTCCTTACTTGATTCAATGTCATCCTCAAACTTTCTCCAGCAAACCATAGATTGGTCATTTTCCAAACGGTAGTAATTGAGCAAGGCATCAAATTCTCCTTCACTCAAACTGACTTTTCCTCCAGGACCAATTCTCATGTTTGCTAACGCTCGTCGAAATCGATTTGCGCTGATGAATCCATGATTCAATGTGTCAAAATCCTGGAAAATTGAAATAAAATTAGTGTTTACTTTCACTTTAACTTGTTCATTATAATTTTACCTGAAACATATCCTTTGTCCTAACTCTGTATCGGTAAATATACTGTTGAAGACGTTCCATGAGACTTCTCAATTCCACAGATTCGCTTTGTCCTGGTTTTGGTTTTACTTCTCCAGTAAGTCCCATTGGTATTGGAGAAGGTTTTCCAGCTGCAGGAGACATTGCATACGCTCCAGCATATCTTTGTCCTGTGGAATTAATTATTAGTTGCATTAATTAGTAAATAGTTACAAAAAAAAATATTTTCATGATACCAAAACAAGCGTCCTTTCGCTTATGAATGTAATTCTTCCCGAGGATAGGTTTCCTTCCATTACCCCCGACCACAGGGCCCCCTTCGTAAAACCGAGTTGAATCTGCAGGCAAACAGGCCCCAGCCAAATGATCATCTTCACAAGCACAGGGACAGGCCCCAAAACCCCAAATTGAGCTGTTTTTCCCCATCCCATCAAACTGTTCAGGGTACTCAATGTCGTAAGGGGGACCATCCGCCCCTAAAATCCTCTTTTTCTCTGGACCCTCTATCGTAGGACCACAAAGATTGGGTTTGGAGCAAATGACTTTGTGATACGTATCATCCAAATCTTCTACCAATTGGAGAAAGTTGACGTTGTAGTCTTTTGTAGAATATTTTTTGCAGAGAAGCGTGAAATCGGATTCAGCAAGATCTGCATCCAAATAGACCAAAAATCGTTTGAGATGAGGAACCGTCGTTTCTCCAGACTGTCGGTGAGCAAACTGAGGACAACAACAAAGAATGAAAATTACATACACTTTCTCACATTTCCCTTCAATACAAAACTACTTATATATGTAAGTATCATTATATATTGGCTACTTATATAGGAATGTAATTAAAGGAAAAGATTTCGCAACGACAAGGAAAAATGCAAATTGAGCCAGTCACGCAATTTTGTTCCCAGACAATAAGACCTATCCCCAACCAACGGCAGTCAAATGGGAGCAATTAGGCTAAAGCATTTCTACTCTCACTTCCGGCGGAATGAGGAATTGAGACAGGTGAAAGAGGCTTCACTTTCACTCCTCACCTTTTCAAACACGGCGTTAAGAGTTGTGAGAATGTGTCGATCTGCTCTCGTTACAACTTTGGCCCAAATCTCTTTAATTTGTTCTTCTTCCTTTTCACTCATTTTGTTAACTGCTTTGGGCTTCTTTAACTGCTCTCTGGATGTCACATAGTTTAGCTGGATTTGCTCCTGCAGACTCAAAGCTACGGGAATCAAGAGACATCGATAATAATTACTTTCTCTCTCTCTTTGTTAAGGTGACCTACTAGAATCAAACATTTCAGCCATTCGTTTATAATCAATCTGATCCTCATAAGCTCTGTAGTAATTTGTCACTGCGTCCAATTCTCTCTCAGTCAGTCCTGCTTCTGGAATAAGCCTTTCATTGAGAATGCATTGGAACTTTTCCTCGCAGACGAGTCCTCTGCATCCGGGGTCACAACATCGAAAGAGGTCCGTCAATTTCAGTCGGAGACGGAAATAGGCAGTTCTCAATCTTTCCAAAATTGAGGGGACACATGGCTCTGTCCCAAATACTCGCTTCCCACAAGACTATAATATTAATCCGAAAAAGTTAATTAGTTTTCAGATGAACGTTATTATTATAAGTATTATTGATTATTTGGGCTTACACGAAGCTCGGCAGTTGATAGACTTGGAAATGGAACTTGACTTGCACATTCTCTCAATTGGTCCGCAATATTGTTGTCTATTGTTGGAATACAATGAATAAATAATGGAGAAAGCGGATGAATGGGAGAAGGGCCATAAGTCAATCAAAAATCAAATGAAAGGTAACAAAGGCGTGCAGGAAAGTCATAAATTTTTATGGCCCTTTGATTTCCTTTCAGAAAATAAGTTTGGCTTTATATGTTTTTTTTTTTGCAAAACTTGCCCGAAATCATTAGCTCATGAAGTCGCATGTAGCAAATTTGTCCATCCGGCATTTGGAAGAATTCTGTAATCAATTGAATTTGTTCCATGCTGAAAGGAACTTGACACATGAATTTCTCGTGCATCAGACATTTGAAGTTGTATTCTAAAAGAATAAGAAAAAATTATGAAAATCACATCATTTTTCAATTTTCTCCTTTGCTTACCGCTGACAACTCCAAACTCCAAGGGATCATGTTGACTAAAGTGGGCCTTGATGTCGATTCCATATTGACGAACCACTTGTCTCATTTGTTCCAGGAATTGGGCTGTGCAGGGCTTGAGTCCGTAGCCATCCAAGCACTTGAAGGGAAAATGAGAGTCACTCATAAGTTCGTAATACTTTGTTGGCTAATACCTGGGGCTGGATGACTTTTGGGGGCTTGTCCATTTTAGACACGATGAATGACGAGTCCAGTCCAAGAAATCAGTCGCTGTAAATTATAGTTTTGAAATTTTCAGAACTTCAAATTGGCGAAATTGATTGAATTGAAAATTTTAGAAATGTTGTCATAAGAATTGCTGCAAAGATAACCAACATTGACCAACAAGATAAGTTGGGATTGTCTCAACTTGCCTCACCGTCTCAAATTCTCAGATTACCCTAGACGGGTCTCCGTAAGTTTTTAATTTGGTCCAACTTCTGAAGGGGGCAGCTTCTCTGGGGGTCACTTAAATTTTGGTCACCTTAAATCTTCCCTCAAGGTCAAGGTTGAGGTCAAATAGTTAAATTTTAATTTTAGCCATTTTTAAAAATTAATAAAAGTCCTCATGAGTCGTGCACGTTCCTTGAACGCGTTCAGTCGCCATTTCTTATTTCCAGCCACACTGTCATTTATCCGGCTACTCCAATTTTTAATCACGTAAGTTATCTCAAATTAATTGTAAAATAATTAAAAAAGCCCCCACTAACAACCCCCCCACTTTTAGGTTTTTGAAGGAGAAACAAGGAAACTCAGTGACATGTCCGGTCAAGATTTTTCCGACGACATAACCAACGGTGGCTTTGGCGAGAATCACGAAGGTGACGAAGAAATGAATGCAGGGGCTGGGGGTGGTGACGAATATTCCCAAGATGACTCCATGGGTGCATCGTCCAATCCCAATAATAATGGTGACGAAAATCGTAACGGGGAGGCCATGGAACATGGAAATGGTCACGGTGACGCCAACAATAGCGCTGCAACCTCTGATCAGTACGTCATACTATATAATTTTTAATTTTGTGCCTTTTATATATCCTTGAAATTCATAATGTTCAATCAAAATGGATAATTTTAATAATTTAATAATGATTGTTGGGGTAGGATTTTAAAAATTGAAATCAATCGTCTCTCTCATATTTAAAGATTTTCCAGTTTTTGTATGCAGATTGTTGAATTTCCATTCGTTCGTTGGTCCACTCATAATTCATTGCAAATTGATGGCACATTCACTTCAAAAATACGGTTTCCAAACATTCTTTTCATATTACATTTTGATTTATAATTTTTATTATTATGTATAACTATTTTTATGATCATTTTAATGATGAATGATTTAGTTGACTTTTCTCTGCTCTGTTCTAAAACTGAGTGAATGTTTTCTCATGATGATTGTTGATTGGTTTGAAAAAGGGATTTGAAAGAAGGGATGTTTAAAGGGTGATTTTGATTTGGGCCTTTTAGGTACTTCTTGGGAGCTCAGTTACTTTAATGGGCACCTATTAAGGACAGCCGAAAGAAGGCTCCGAACTCGGGTGTGTTCACTCCCTCACATTTACGACATGTGACATTGACCATATGACAGCTTGACTTGTCCCACGGTTGACGTAAAAATAAGGTGTGCAAAAAAAAAGAAAGAAATTCCCGACACTTTTCCTCTGACTTGAATTTTATTCGAGTACATTTCATTTCATGTGCAAAAAAAATTCATCTGGTTTTTTTTAATTTTCTTGTTGAATCTGTAATTTCCTCTTTTTTTAAATAGTAATTATAATGTCATTATTGATAATAATTAGAGGCGAAGGGTTGCGTGATGGTTGAGAGAGATTGATTTTTGGGAAATGATTTCAAAGTTCAGAAAATTCCATTTGTATATGCATTAAATTTGCTTCTTTTAAATTATTAATATTAAGCGTTTTCTCGTGATAAATTTCATTCATTGTTGATGACTTTATTAGCAATTTTATTGTGCAAAATGTATTTTTTTCAATTTGAAGTTAAAAACCTCGAAACTTTTCTTATAGGAAGCTATTTATAGGGGGATTGTCTTGGGAAACCACTGAAAGTATGTAACATTCGATTTTTTACTATTTTTATACATATTACAACATTAAATAATCAAGTAGAGAAATAAGAGAAAAGATGAGGTTTTTAAAGATGGTTTATATATTTTTGCAAACTTTTGACTTCGTTGTGCTCTCCAACCATGAATTCAACTACTTCTTGTCCCTGTTAATGATTGATTTCAAAATTCAAAATCTAAAGAGGATTTGAGAGAATATTTCCAAAAGTTTGGGGGAATTGAGAGTCTGACTTTGAAAATGGATCCGACAACTGGAAGGTCACGAGGTTTTGCGTTTATCGTCTTTTCAGAAACAGACACCCTGGACAAGGTGAGTAGTAAAAAAATAACTGTTTATATAGATTATTTAGTTTTGGTTATTAATAATAGTTATGATGCTAAATTCAGTCCTGCTTCTGAGTATAATTGATGTTAACACTGTTTACCATCCAATCTTATCTGAACATTTTAAAAAGAAAAAAGAAATAGACTGAAATTGGCCTTTTTAGAATCTATTTTGTTGACTAATTCTGGTTTTTTAATGTTGTTTTAGGTTATAGAGGCAGGTGAACATGTAATTAATGGAAAGAAAGTAGACCCCAAAAGAGCCAAAGCACGTCAAGGCAAAATCTTTGTTGGAGGATTGACACAAGAAATTACTGACGATGAAATCAAAACCTACTTTTCTCAGTTTGGAAATGTAAGTTACTGCAAACTGTTGCTTTTTAAATTGGCTTGTCAAAATGATGATCACTTCAGTCCTGCTGCTGAGCTTAATGATGGATACCCTACTTTACCATCCAATTTTTTTCTCTGAAATTACGCAATCAAATTACAAATTGAGTTTAATTGTATAATGATTTCTTAAGTTAATTTTGGTTTATTTTTAAATTTATAGGTTGTTGAAATGGAAATGCCGATTGACAAAGTGAAGAATCAAAGAAAAGGATTCTGTTTCATAACATTTGACAACGAGCAAATCGTCCAAGAGTTACTCAAGACGCCAAAACAAACAATAGCTGGAAAAGAAGTTGATGTAAAGAAAGCACAACCCCCACAAAATCCAAGAATGATGGGCGGTGGCTGGGGAGGAATGGGAATGGGAGGTGGCCGCGGGGGCGGTGGACGAGGCGCTCCAAGAGGCCGTGGAGGAAGAGGTCGTGGGGATTGGGGCTGGAGTGGATATGGCGGCCAAGGCAGTGGATATGGCTCCAATTATGGACAAGGTTATAATACGAGCCCCCACTGGGCGTAAGATCTCAGTGTGAAGAGAAAACAATTGTATTTTCTTTTGCATAATATTGTTTGATTTGGCTGGCTAGGTTGAGAGAAAGAGGGAGGGGGTGTGTGTATGTATATTTGAAAAGTGAAATGTATTTTTTTCCAGGGTTTGTTTTCTTTGGGAAAAAATATGAATTTTTTGCCATTTTTAGCTTTTAATAATCTAACTTTAATAGCAAAAGATTAATTTGTTTGTTTATTTGCGCTGGCCTGTTTTAACTGTATTAGACCTATAACAAAATATGCAAGGAATTGCAATAAAAAGTTGTTAACCGCATATAACTTTTTTTTTGTTTTTCAAATTATTTGTTTCGTCAGTTTGCATATTATATTTTATATATTATAGCCAGCCAAATCAAACTTTGGATGATTGAATACTTACGCCAGCTTAATTTTTTGCAATGATTTTTATTATTTGTATTCTTCTCTTAGGCTATGGTTATTCTGGAGGGTACGGAAACGATTATTATGGTCAAGGATATGGGAATTATGACTATTACGGTCAAGGGTACGGCTATGAAGGATCCTACGGTTATGACTCTTACGACGGCGCAGCACCAGCAACTCGAGGAGGAGGAGGAGCTCGCGGTGGACGAGGTAAATTCTGATTAAGCCACTTTGCTTCTTTATTTGCAATGCTTACATACAAAAGATTGTCTAATGTGCGTGATTTTGAAAAAAGGATTAACTGACTGATTTTCAGGAGCGACTGGGTTCAGTGGGAAGACGAGAGGAGCGCCGAGAGGACAACCCAGACACATGCCCTACTGAAACAACACACTTCTGACTGACTGAGACTTCCATCCAGCAAATATTCAGCTGTTAAAAAACAACGCTCTCCACACACAGTTTCGTTTCTATTATTATTATTACTTAATTTAATCATGTTGTTGTACACTGTTCCATTGTTAACTTACTTTTGTAATTATGATAAAGCTGTTATATGCAATAGTTAGGCAGCCTGTTACTTATACTCTTTGTGAATGTTTTTATAGAGTTAGGCAATCAAACTCAGTTGTCTAAAAACGAAATCAAGAACACTAAAAATATTAAGATGTCAGATCTACATACATAACTTGTTTAGTTAAAAGAAAGATGAATATATTATTATCATGTATGTAGTTCTCTTACATTGCATTGTTGTAAACTCCTATTTTATTTCGTCCATTTTTATTAATCATCTATTAAACACGCCAATTTTTATACCATTAAATTAGTCTTCTGAATAGAAAGTAGTGGATAGAATCCACTTTAAAACCCAAAACAGAATGTGTGAGTTGATAATTTTTACAAAAAAAATCACACTACTTCTTCAGTCAGTGTCATTTGGAATGTTTAGGGATGAATGAATGTCTTGGAGTTGGTTGCATCTGAATGAAATGAGTGTGAGGGTGGTCTTATTATTTTTACTTTTTATTATGAAAACCACCAATGCAAAGACTTGGTTGTTGTATCTCATTTAGGATAACTATTATTATTGCAATTTTTTTGACTAATCTACCAAAACGAGTCAGTAAAATATTAAGTAGTTAGAAGAAGAAGAGGAATTTGAGATTTATATAGGTACACATTGGGATTATTAGTTGTAGAATCTAGAAATCGAAGTAATAATGAGCATGTACTTTTAGGTAAATTATCATGATTGGCAGCGTTATATTATTATTATGTTATTTCAATGTTTGCAATCAAATTAAATTATTGTTATAATGAAATAAACCTAAAAAAAATCTTAAGAACTTTAAACATGATTTTTTTCAAGAGTTTTTATTTATTAACCGGTATAAACGTTACAACAATTAAAGCATACTATTACTACTAATTATCATACTAAAAACAACTATGTACAGTAATGGCAGTGGTCTGTGTGTTTGGCACTTTGGCAGTGTTAGTTTCATAATAATAATAAAAGATTACTAAAAAGAGATTTCAAATAAAGTCTCATCCTTCTTCTCAAGCTTCCTCATCCCCTTCGTCATTCCCATTGTTTTCTTGCCCATTTTTGACATCATCGCACTTGTCCTGTAACTCGTCTGCAGGGATTTCAAGACAAGTTCCCCATTCTTTGAGAGTGATGCGATGGTCATTGTCAACATCACATGAATCGAGGAAAGGAGCAATGCAGTGTTCAAGTGCCATCAATGGAGCTCGAATAGGGAACAACTCGTGACGAGATACGACACGGTCATGTGGGTGACCGTCCAAATCACACCATTTCCAAATTGCAGCCATGGAGGAGCGGTGACCTTCTGCGGGCGAGTTCTCGGCCTCACGTTCCATTTGCAGATAATGGGGACTCAACTCTCGACGGTCGGCAAGCTCGCGCATGACGTTGAAAAGCCAGTCACGCATACGACGGGGAAAGTCGCTCATTTCTTGTTCAGTGCATTGCTAGGAATTTATTTTTAAAACATTCATTATATAGATGAAATTACTCGTCTCAGTTAATTACCGGCATTTCACGACATTCTCCATAATAGTCGATATGAAGATGTTTATTGAGTGGATTGGTGCATTCTCGAGACGCTTCATCGCACAAGCAGCGAGTTCTGTAAAGCTCACAGTCACTTATCCAAGTTTCATTGTAGTTGCTGCAAACCTGAAATGATAAAATTCATTAATAAAAAATTGTTGAATGCTATAATTATTATATACCCGTCTGCGGTTGTCTTCCTCTGAGGGACAAGATTGCATGCAAATGCATCGGGCTTTTCCCTTGTCCCCTGGCATGCATTCCCTTCCAGGTCCGCATTTCTTCTCAGCACAAGGATCTTGTAAAAAAATTAATGCCAAAAATTAATATAACCAAGACTAATGTCAAATTAGTATGAAGTTGTCACCTGGTCCATAATTGTCTCCAACAGGGTCATCCAGTTCATTCATTTCCTGTCCTTCTTCCTTTTCCAACTGCTTGAGCCTGGCGTCAAGTTCGGCGCGAGCTTGTTCGGCAGCATCGTCAGTGGCCAGCATTTGGAAGACATCTTCAGGTTGTTGAGCTTCAGAAGTGGGGGCTGGTGTGGTCAATTCCTTCTTTTCCTTTCCGCGTACTCGTTTCTTTTTCTGCTAACAAAATGTAAAATATAACCAAATCCATCACCATTATGCTGTAGTACCGTTTTTTGAGAGTGGACATCGGCCACTAGAAGAGCTGCTATAAATAGCACCAACAAAAGCTTCTTCATTTTGCCCCCCAAGCCACAAATCCCCTGAAAATTATGGGTCATCAAATGTTAAAATATCTAGATTACAATAATTATATCTGATGCTGATCATTAATTCTGGTTTTCGTTTAGCGTGGGTTTATTCCTCTTTCGGCTTTTATGAAACAGTAATTGAACTCTAAATGTGCAGTGTTTAATAGAATTTGACACCTTACTTTTCCATTATAGATTTAAATTTGTGCATACTCACATTTAATGCATGAAGATTTAAGTGGTTAGCAAATATTTGTTATGCCAAATCTCCAATCTCAAGAAAAGCCTCACTCTCGTATTCTTCATGCATATGCACATAATTATACAAATCGTAAAATGAGAGAAATGAGATCATGAAATGCGTGCAATCTTTTATTCCTATAAATGAGCTGGAGAGTACAAATGCCATTTGAGACATCAATTATTATTCCAGCGAGGACAAAATTGAGATAAGGAAACTGTGTCTCAAGGAAATGACAAATCTTTCATTCTCTCTGAATTTGATCTCAACTTTTCAACCACATCCAAAATTGCATTTTTTTGCAAATGTTCCAATGCGTGAATTAGAATTTTCAGCAAATGTACCTCAATCAAGTAGTTATCCGAGAAAAAGTCCTGCTTCCAGCACCGGTATCGAGAGATATCCGACACAAAGCTCAATTCTGCAAAATTAATGTTGGTTATCAAAACTAATTAACTTACTGGCAAGATCCAAAAATGTAAAAACACTTACAGCAACTCAATTTCTTAACTCTTTTACAAGCCCGGAAGAGCTCTGAAGCTTTTAAGAATACCAAAGCCTGCGAGTGCTAAAGAAGTGGCTCATAAAGACTTCCCTTCCCTATATCTTTCTTCTCTTGGAATTTACTTGTTGGTTATATATACCTAAAGCCTTCTTTGAATCCAAAGATGTGGGAGTAAAAAGAAAGATGATGTTATGGAGTTAGGGGCCGAGTTTTGGATCCTCATATGCAGAGATTAGTTTGGGGTTACTATTCCTTTAACCTCTTCTGCTACAGAGTCAAAGGAAGTTTGTAGAGATTGGATCCCATAATGAAAAGAAGTGAATGAGACTTTTTTCATCTACAGTTCCTGTCAAGAAGTGAAGACGTCCCTCAACGTCTGCTTTCCATGCATGGAAAATGAATGATCAAATGAACTTTCCAGAAATTCGTATGGATAAGAAAGTACAATTTGCAAATAATATCATTACTTTTAGCAACTTGTTCACGGTTTATTGTTAACGCTCGATGGCATCATTTAATATTGAATTTTTTTTAAATGAAATCAAATTGAATACTAATAATAATTATAATGAGTAGAACAAATGTTTTATAGTTAATTGAAGAGAAAAATTCAGCAGCAAAATTGTTTGTCCTAGAAGAACTTGCTGTTACATAAAATATTTTTTTTGAATTACAGAATGCAGAACAAATAATATTCTACTACAAGAAAAGTTAATTGAACAAAGGATACAAATTAAATTACAATTGTCAGTTCACGCGTCGTCAGTTCATTTCTACAAAATTTAAATACATTTATTAGAGTAACATTAATAATAATTATTAAATTAGAATAATTTCTCACGCCTAATAATAATTCAGTTCTCTCAGATTCACGAAAAAAAAAATGGTTTGTTATTACAAAAATTATGAATTTTGATTATCTTTGATTTGGAACACAAAATTTAGACACTCAATATTTCAAGTCTTTATAATATCATTCATCATCATCAACAACTTTTCTGATCATGAACAAGATATTTAACTTCTGACGCCGTGCGGAGATCAAAAAGGTGAAAACTAACGAAAACATACATGTAAATTCAGTTCTTTATAGCAAATTAATATTTTGCAGATTGACCAAGTTTTGATATAATAGGTGGTAATTATTACTTATATTATTGTTGAATTATAGATAAATCAGTTATAAAGAACGGTCTTTCTTTTCTCCCTTCTCTTAAAAGTACCTAAAAATGCTTCTTTTTCTTTCTTTATTTATGATTTGTGTTTTTCTTTTTTGTGTAACAAATAAAACGAAAGTGTAAGCAGTCAATGCTTTCTCTCGTTACTAATTGGGCAATCTATTAAGACAATTATTCAAGTCTATCAGTTCAACTCAAAAGATAAGTAACCGGTTGAAATTAAATCTCTACTACACTATGTTTTATAAGTCTTCTTAATTACAATTGCTCGAATGAGAGGCCTGCACAGAACTAGATCCCTTTTTTGTCTGGTGATAATACATTATGCTTAAATTTGACACATTGGTTTTTTATAGAGTAATTTTGACTTTTTGCTCAATTTTTGTAGTAGTTAGTTACATTTCCCAATTCAATTGATTAAGAAAACTTAAACTTTTGTTGTGTTGTATAACAATAAGAATTAAGGCGGATGTGTCTCTAAACTAAACTTAGAAAGACAACTTCAGTATCAATTTAGTAGATTGATAGATCAAGGCATTTTTTTAAAAACGATTGCTTACATCATAATAATATTAGTAGTGTTTTGTTACAGCTAATTTTATCATGTATCAACTAGTAAATTAAATGCAGCAGTTATTGCTAATCAATATAGTTTGAGTAATGGGCACAAAATTGGGAAGAAATGGTTGTTACATTCATCAAAAGGCAAATCAAAGGCTATTTTGGCAGAAACTGAGAATCAACTGAATTCAATATATAGGTACATATCTGAAATATTAATATTTAGTCAACAAAAATTACAACATACAAAAAAAGAGATTATTATAACGGGTCAGTTGTTAATTCCTAAGAAGGATTTTTTTTTTGTAAAATTATTGATTTCAAAACGTTATCTGCATAATAAAACTAATATTTTAAGAATACGTATTATTTATTTATTGTTTTAAGGATACTGGATAATTAAGTTGTTTGATTCGGATTAGATTCGAAGATTAGAAGAGTGTTTGTCTTATGTTGCTTGCATATATTTTCTAGACGGTTCGGTTGAATTATAAAAACACCACACATTTGCTGAAAACGTTCATGTATAATTTTTTGAAGATTTTTTTACGAATAAAACAATCCTCAAAAAATTCCCCATCAACATTTCATAATTAAATTAAGTATTATATAACGTTTAAAATTATTATCAGTAGCCTATCAGCACGCTTTAAAAATTTCACTATTATTTTAATCCCATTTCGTTTAATATAAGTACGGCACGAACTTGTGTAGTTTTTTGTATTGTATACGAATTTGATTAACAAAATAATAACAGGAAAATACTTTAGTGATAATTTTAATAACGCATTTAGTTCCCTAACATATCATGACTTAGCTCTTTTTTCTCAAAATTTACGCAATTTAATAACGACCTAATTTAATAATAATTATTAATTGTAGCATATATACAAACATTGATTAATTCATAACTTGACAATTGACTGGATTATAGTCAATTTTAAAGTTTTGTTTTAATCATGCGTGGATTCAAATCGCCTGTCATCGTCTGCCAACAAATGACAAAGTTGAAAGTACTCTAGTTCTAATGAATTCTAATGTCTCAGGAAAATAGATATTTTTTCTGCTTTATGTTACAATTTACCGGTTCGATCTTCCATTTTCAATAACAAATGTTTTGAAATTGACCTAATAATAATGTAAATAACCTGCCAAAAAACCTAAGTTTATTTATTACTATTAATTATGCATTTACTAAAGGTATGAAGAAGATAAGCGTGTATATATTGAAACCCCTAAATATATCTTTTTCAAAACGTAAAAATTGAACTACATTAGGCTACCTAACTAAAATAGTGTAGACAAGTAATAAAAAATTCATGTAGTCACAAAACTCGACTAATTGCATTTTGCAGCACATCAGGCACGATGTTGGTTATAAAGTTATTGATTATACAAGTGTAAGCTATGGGATTATGTGGAATATTTTATAGCAAAAAGGCCTAAATGTTTTTTTTACACCTAAATAAATTATTTATGTATAGTCTGAGACTGAACACCAACGTGCGTGAAGCAACAGCTTTGGTTGTTTTTTTAAAACTGTGGATGATATTGATGGTAGCCACACTTTTCGACAAATTCTGATTCTCTAAATAAAGGTGTCTAATTATTTTCTTAAAGAGAGATCAACTATTTTTTCATGTTTACAAAACTGCTCGTTCATACTTCACAATAGTTTTAATTAAGCATGTGTAAAAGCCTATTAAAAGACCCGTCTTTTTGTTAAAAACCTATTTAATGCTGCACAGAGGCGATTTTTTTCCAACTTTCAAGAAATCGAAGGTTATTCAATTTCAATGAGTAGTTGATCTATTGCTAACGATGATTTTAAACCTAACTTATCCTAAGAACAGGACATAGGGGGATTATGATGGGCGACTAGTTGAGGTACAAAGAAATTATAAATATATATATAAGTCACAAAGTCTGGTAGGTGTGTCGTTATTTACTTGAACTTTACAATATCACAGCCAAATTGTTTCAAAAAATACACCGTTCCCAGTTAATCGTGTTCTTTCTACCTCTTCTAGAGATAACAATAGTAGGCATTAAAGGTGCGTATAGTGATTTACATAGGCACAGAAAAAGAAAGGACCAATACAAATATATCTATATACGAGCTAAAGTATTTCCTAAAGCTAATGTTCACACTCGTTGTTGTGTTCAATCTTGAAACGGTCATTATTTTTTTGTCTATGCAGAACAATATTATAAGACACGCTCAAAAAGTAAGTAGTTTTATAGTTTTATGACTCTTGCACTTGACAAGTACAAGAGTAGTTTCCCTTAAATCCTAAATAATTATGCACTTAATTACCCTAGCTTTGAAATAAGTGTAGAATTTCTAAACTAGCAAAAAATCTTTGTTTTATAAACTTTCTTCAATTAATAAGTCACCATTCAAATTAATCAATCCCGATTTTTCGCCAAAGATAGAATTGACAGAAACATTGGGCATCCTAAAAAATACGCAGAACCTATCTACCTATACCTAAACTGCCGTTGCTTAAAATGTCTTAGCTAGTTATAGTGTACCCTTATTATTAATTATTTTACCTATTTAATTACTCGTAGATTAACGTCGGTACATACCAATCATCAAATGCGGACACGAAAAGTTGAACAGCGCAGTTGGTTCGCGAATTAATAATTATAAGATACAGTTTTTAAAATATTAAGTAGGTGTCTGCCAATCGTTTAGTCAAGGCTTGTTATTGTTGCCCCCTCGGTTAGAAGCAAAGTTCCCTCCTCTGCCAGAATTCATGTTATTTCCTCCTCCGCGATTTCCTCCGCTGTGAGGTCCTCTGTTATCGCGATCACCTCCTGGACCTCCTCCACGGTTTGATCCCCTGAATGTTCGGGATCCTCTCATTCCTCCACTTCCACCCTCAGATGGTCGATTTCCTGCAGGAGAAGAAGAATCCATTCGGTTATATGGGCCACCATCATGTTCGCCATCTGGACGACCCGATCGTTGGGAACGTTTCTGCTCCACATTAAGACGGCGAGATCCACCACCATTCATTTTCATGAAGATCTCGGTCTGTATAAGAAGAGTAATAATTTTATTTGTATAGGAAAATTTATAAAAAAAAAAGTTTTTTGTGGTATGGCATATATACCTTTCTGTCAATTGCTGCTTGAGCCGATGACGCTTCCTCAAATACAACAAAGCAAAAATATGGAACTTTCAATCCACCACTTTTTGGAGTAGGTTTCTGGATTTTAACTTCTGCAACTTCACCAAACTGTTGGAAAATTTCCTTCATGTCTTGAGAAGTAGTGAAATGGGGGAGATTGCCAACAAATAGCTGATTCGCATCTGGATATGTGTGGACTGGGCGTCGGCGGTCACCATCATTACTTCCAGTATCATCATTAACCGTGGTGCTGGACCTTGATGTTAGCCGTTCACGTCTGTCCTTGGAGTCTTTGTTGTTATCATTCATAGGCCGATTATTATCACGGTCCCTAGAATCACGGCCAAAATTTTGTTGACCCCCATGACCTCGAGGGTTGCGTGGAGGAAGGCCTTTAACGGCAGCTGAAGCACTTCCTGGTTGAGGAGAAACCTGAGGAGGGGAAGTAGTGTCATTATTCCCCTGCGTAAAAAATATCATTATTTTACAAGTTATAATTTATTTTGTATTTTGTTTATGTTATCAACTTACAAAATGAGAACTGCCAGGGCTTCCAGCTCGCGGACCATTTGACCCTCTGTTTTGTTGTTGATGTTGTTGTTGCGGTGGCTGCGCCCTTTGTGGCGGAGGTCCAGTTGGCTTATTCATCATCATGGGAGCAGACTTGAATAGATTCGCAAATGTTTTTTGAACTGGGACAGCATTTACAGCCTCCACATTGTTGTTGATTACAGCCTCATTATCAGCCATTATTGATGATGATGGTGGAGGTGCGGCCGAATTTGGAGGACTTCCCATTTCAATGTTGTTGTCTTTTAGTACAAGGCCTTCTGCAGCGCTCACGGTCACAACGCTGTCGACTACATTTCCCTCATGATGATGATGATGATGATGAGTGATAATGTCGTCCTCAGATTTGGTCGTTATTGTTGACCTTGGAGAAGGACTCATCTTGGCAGAAACTTCAACAGTCATATTGCTAGATGACGACATTTCTAAAAATAAAATAAATAAATTGATAATTTAATTTATTATGTTATGTATATTTATGTATATTTAAAATGTGTAAAAAAAATATACAAAAAATTTACCACGAGACATGATGTCACTGCCTCCATTAATTTCGACAACGGACATGGGCTCATGTTCATTATCATCCGTTTCTTCCGTGTCAAGACCAGATTCCCCGGTGTCTCCTTCAATGTCTTGCCCGTCTTGGTCACAAAAGACTTCATCTTGGTAGTGGAAAATGTCATTTCTCACATAATACCGTTTTGGCGATTGAGGTGCCAACACAAAGGTTTGCATGAATCGCCGCATTGGCTGTCCGTTGTTCGACAGTTCGCCAGTCACTTGAATGACGACACCATTTCCCAGAGTCTCATGGGAGTCCACCTGTAATTAATTTATTAATCACAACTTACTTATAAAGTTTGACGTTTTTATAATAACTTTAAAAAAAATACCTGTCGGATCTTTGCGTGACAGTTGTGGAAGTTGAGGGATTGAATCCTTTTATGGATTTCTTGTTGTCCATACGCGACTCTGCGATTTAAATATCTGTAGTTTTATAGTCTATGTAGATTAAATAAGCAAATTAATAATAATCACATACTTAGAATCCCGAGCGGACGCCCCATGAACAAAGGATGAGTCATCGGAGTAGAATCTAGAACAATCAAATTGTTTCAATTATTATAGTGATGATTTTAGCCTATTCATTTAATTGATGTTAGTAAATACCGATGAAGGTAGAGTGGGCCTTGGTTCAAGACGGTGTAGTACTGGCGGACAAACTCGAGTCCGACCAGATAGACGTTGGTATTGGAATTAGCGTTCGGCGCATCCCCACCACTTGGGCTATGGGACTCTGGATGATGGTGCATTTCGCTAGCTTCCATGACCATCTTCTAATTACACCCAAGAACGACTTTCAACCACAATCTCCGTCCACAAATTCTAACTTCAACGGTTCAACGGGGGTCGCCCGAGTTCTGGCGTCGTCAACTCAAAATCGTCTTCAAAAACTGCAATTTGTCCACCTGACAAAAATAACAACATTTAAATGTGACATTCAACTTATAATATTATATGGCCGTGACCCTATATGCTCTACACACTACAAGAACAATAGACATTATTATGCCATTGTTCACTGGCTAATTTCTACTTGAATTCTCCAAAGAACGTTTTACCCACTTTAATTAATTGCGTTTTAGCTTTTTAATCCAATTGTTAAACAATTGCAGCAAACACGAGGCCTAAGATTGAAGATTTTGATTTTTTTTACAAAATTAAGAAATGCATGGCATGCTGCACATGTTACTTTTGACCCTGTTTTCTCCGTGATGACCTCAACTAGCAAACTGCCCTATCTCGTCCCTTTGGACCAACACCACAAAGTAATGCTATCAATTGGCAAAAACGTTTTGTAATGCGATTTAAGACAAGAGAATGTTTTACCAATTTCGTGAAGATATTACATACAATTAAGGGCGTGGGTTGGGTTGTATTTTGTTGGCTGTGGGTGGGGCTGTTTTTGTACTGGTGGGAGTGGCGATTAAAATTACCTACGCTATAAATTACTTTTATAATTAGTTAATTGTTCTTGGTCGGTGTTTCTCTCTCCCAGATTTGTGGCTTGCTTCTTGCCTCGCCTCTGCTCTCTGCCCTCTGTGCTGGACAAATGCAGTCGAAACGTCGTTTCACAAGCAACTCCGCCCTCACGACCTGGACACTGGCGGGCACTCAAGGGACACCTCAATGTCTTGACCCCACCAATTAAATGTTTCAAAGATAAGACAAAACTGACAAATGGAAAATGTCGGTTTTGCCAGTCATACTCAAGCTATTGACAATTTTAATGGTTTTAAACTTTTATTTACATCTCATATTAATTTATGGAATAATTTCCCTGTATATTTCCTTTGTCGAAATGGTCATTTCCTGACGACATGTCGCTGATGGGTGGAGTGTGTGTTTGTGAACAGCCCTTTGTCTTTGAGATACTGAGGTCTGTGGCGATGTCTTTCCTCGAAGCGCCAAATTCAAACTCAAACTGCATGCCACTTTTGTAAATCTCTCCTGCATAAAGTTACGTTAGTTTTTGGAAGTAATTTCCCAAAAAACTTTTAAAATGGTACAGAGACTAACGTTAAGGCGAAGGCTGAGTTACAACACCGCCAGCAATCAGAGGAAGATGTAAGTTGATTTTGATAAGCAATTGTTGACGATTGTTAACAAGTTGATTGTTGCAGTGTTCGGACGCCGGGCGGTCGTTTGGTCTACCAGTATGTCAAGAAGCCGAGGAAGGTTCCAAAGTGTGGAAATTGCAAGGTGAAGCTGCGTGGTATTGCCCCTGCCCGAAGTCGCGAGCGCACACGTCAGTCTCGCAGATTGAAGATGGTCAAACGAGCCTATGGTGGGGTCCTTTGTCACAAGTGTGTCAAAGAACGGTATGTAGATTTAAATTATTGTTTAAAATAAATCATTGGAATCAACGCTAATTTATGTCATGTTCTTTGTTTTTTTTTAGGATTGTCCGCGCTTTCCTCATTGAAGAACAGAAGATCGTTGTTAAACTGATGAAATCCCAGGCCCCCAAGGGAAAGGCTGCCGCTCCAGCTAAATAAATACTATAAGTTTGTTTATGACTTATCTTAAATGTTTTGAAATAAACCAGCCAAAAAACTCGACGAGGTTTGCTCATTTGCGCTTCAGTTGATTTTATTTTAATTCTTATATTTATATCTGTTAATATTCATAGCGGATTTTAGGTTCGATTAGGCCAATTTTTTGAATTTCTCTCAGACCTTCTATAACTAATTTTATTTGAGCTTTTATATTCAGCTCTTTTGCAGTCAGTTCCTCAACTCGGGCATTTAAAAAGGATAGTTTTTTGTCACAGAATTTTAGTGCATTTTCCTTGGTCATTGGAAGCCAAATTCCACAACCAATGTCAATGTTCATCATTTTCAAGTCTGGGATTTCCGCTTGGACATAAAAATTACAGCCAATGTCCACTCGTGTTTTTAGTTTGTAGTTGTCATCTCCCTCGGACGCCGTGGACAACTTTTCCACAATTGTCTGGAGGTCGATATATTGGGCAATTTCATTATACAGCTCGTCTCTTCGTTCCAATGTCGTTTTTAAATCCGTCCGTAGAACTTCGTTGAGGAAATGCTCATATTTGGCTACTTTGTCGAATTCTGATTCCTTAGGGCTGGATGTCTCACTTGATGATGATTCAAGGACAGGCATGGTTTCAAAATCTTCGGAAAGTTTTCTTATTTTACCTGCAACATAAGAAAATGCAATTTATTTCACTTTGTGCATTATGTAAGCCATGAAGTTGGAGAAGGCATAATTGTGGTGAAAATTATACAGCAAAGAATCGGATGTTCATGCAATGCAAATAACAATCGTTAATTGCTCCAATTTATTCAGCTCAATTTTTATGGCTCTCTGGAGAAAGTTGTCTCATCTCAAATGTCATTACCGAAATGAGGCTGTCACTTTCACCATGAAATATAGGAGAAGCAAAACAAGCCAATTTCCCCTGTGTCCCACTTTTATCCCTCTTTTATCTCAGACCAATTAATGTAACAAGAAATTGCCTTTATTTGTCTCATTTGGGAATGAGCAGTAAAAGTTGTGCTATACAACTATAGAGGAATATCCTTATCATTCATGATCCCGAACCGGTTTCTTTTATATAGTGATCACCTTTCCATTTCCAAGTAGTATTGCATAACAAACATTTGCATATGGCTGGAAAGCGAGGATTTTATCACACCATCGAGTTGCCGAGAATCATTCAACGCGTGGACTTGAGAGAGAGCAGAAAGAATTGTATTCAATCCTTCCTCCGGCCGGCTCAAGTTGAAGGTAAACTACAATTTTACACTCTGATTAATTTATACCACCCATTAACTAAAGCTTTTAGAAATATTGCGAAAAGAAAGCATTCGTTTGGGCTGCATATATTTCATAGGAGAAAGTTGAGATTTTAGATTGCAAGTATTTGCAAGTGCAAACATTTGTGGAGTTCTATATTTGCATAACCACGTTGCAAGTTTGGATTTGCTTCTTCGTATCCACAAATTGTAATACAAATTGGGAAATTGTGTGA
>JAQIXN010000995.1:0-24547 GCA_034698145.1 Proisotoma minuta | reverse complement strand
CTTTGGAAAAGCTGACTTAAATAAAAATATTAAGCATTCAGGAAAAATAAATTCAGAGCGAATATGAATTTTTAACCGGAATTTTTATTGCTTGTATGTCGAAAAAAGTTATTTGGTTTTGAATTAGGCATATGTACATAGTAGTACATAGTATATATATAGTACATAGAGTATGTATATGTATACATACTCTCAAGCAATGCCGACAGAATGACAGAGATCTTTCCATTTTAATATGGTGATTAGCAATTAAATAACAATTAAAGCAGATAATTATTATCATTTAACACAATTTTCCCATTTTTTCCCCAAATTCTCGAGTTTAGGAATAATTAGAGGACTGATTCCCCCAAATTTTACACAAGAACTTGAACCTCTTGAAGTTGATTCTTCTGCAGCAATTAAATCAAAAGTTAATTGTTCTATCCACTGCTTTAAATAATTACAGTCGTTTTCTACCTTTTGTAAAGACAGAGAGAAAAAATGGGAAAATATTTTGTAAAATAGTGGCTCAGGTCCTCCAACGGTGAATGAGAGTGCATTTCCATGTAGTGCTTTAATTCCGTTGCCCACTTTGTCGCATTCACTTCCAGGTCGACAATTAAATGGGCGAAAGTTCCAAGCGCACGGGAGAAGCCAAAGTTCTTCAGGAAAGTAGTGAAAGTAGATGTTCAGAATGTCCTGAAAAAAATGTAATAGTTTAATATGGTTCATGCTTAATATGGCCTATCTTTATCATAGTTTTCGTTATTTTTCTAGTCCGAATACTCCGAATGAGGCAGGCTTATGCATATATGTTGTGAGGGAACGAACTATGTATGAGTAGTCGTAGACATGAGTTTGCCAAATAAAGATCTATGCAGCAACAGTCTATATAAATAGTTCGCATCCGTCGTTTCCTAATTTTCAAAATATGTTTTCCAAATATATGATATAAATTTAAAATGTCTATTTAGCAAAATCGACATTAAGTTTTCAGAACTTAATTTCATTTTCATTCAAGTACAGATATTTGGTTTGAAATTTTTTAAAAAAATAGACATTTTGAAAATTGTACACTGTGACAGTCTATATATGGCGTAAATTAAACAACAAAAACAAAAAAAAAAAACGATTTTCTCAACTTGAACGCAAAACTAACCTGGTCCGCTAATTTGATCCTTTTTTTGTACATTTGCGCTAACAGAATAATCCTATTGGTCCAATCCTTCTCGCGCATCCGCGCTAGATTTAAAATCATGAGCCCTGCGTTAAGTCCTGATGACCCATAATAAGGGACAGCATTTGCAGAACTACCGTAATGAAAAAGACAGGGAGCTAAGGCTCCCATTTTTTGCCCTTTGTCAAGGTCACCTGCAGAGGCCATCAATGACGAAAGGTCATCAAATAGTATAAAATCCGTGTCGAGGTATATAACAGAGGAAAGGGAAAGAGGAAGAATTTGTGGGAGAAAAAGGCGAAGGGTCGCGCACTCGCGGAACATTGAAATCATCCACTCAGTACCTGGAATTTTTAGGTTAAAATAAAGTAAAGAAAAGTCAAAATTAATGAACAAGACTTAAATTAATTTTTTTGCAAATTAATGTTCATTCTAAACAAAATAAAATTTTGAATTGCGTAATATTATAAAATCTCACCTTTTGGATACACAAATGGAACCCTTTTAATCTTAATTCTGTTTCCAAATTCTGTTTCTACATTTTCAAACGCCTTAATTTCATTCGTGACCACATAAAACTCTTCGCATGCTCCTTTTTGTAACGCCACACTTTTCAACAACACTTTGAATTGATCCAGTTGTCGCTGGAAGTCACTTTTGGCGTCGTCGCCTTGGCCAGCGCAGAGAATAACGGTCACGGGAATACACTTTTCGACAACGACTGGGAACGTTGCCCGGTGTCGGAGCCAATAAATCGCGATAAAAATGCTAAATATGAAGAAATACGCTCGAGTGGTCATCTTTTCTAAAGCGTAAAGTTTGTTGCATGTTTGGTTGCAATGAGGAAGCGGAGCGTGTAAACTTTTACGAACTACTTAATTGAGGAATTAGTATTAAATTAGCAAGTGTAATTTTTATTTTAACCCTCCTTAATTATTTTTTAGGATAAAAATGTCTTGTTTTGATGAACGAGATGAAAACATTTGCATGAAAATGAAAAAGACCCCTCAGAAATGAGAAATAAATCGTTGAAAAGGCCGTACAGATCAAGTAATTCAAACCTTTGGCTTGGCTTTATGACGCTGCGACCTTACTTTAGAGAATAGACAGCAGAGCTTGTGTTTATAATATAGCCTCTTTTAAATTGTATAACTGACAATTAAATTGGTTAATTAATTAGGAGTTTTATTCCATTTGATATATAGTTGTTCCACTAAGTAAGCAATTATTTTCCGCCAAAGAATATGACGGGGGCTTCATTTCGGGTGTCCTTTAAATGCTGGGAGTAATAAGGCGGCGGCTGACCCCCAGTAAAATATTCGGAAACGCCCTGGAGGAAATAACGACCCTTTGGCTTTACTCCACGACCCCGAACTGAAAATAGAATGCAATTGATCAAATTGAGTTCGTTTTGAGATACTTAGATTATGAAGGTGCATATGAAAAATAATTTTAAGCAAAATGTATTTTGAATCAAAGTTATTTCGTTATCCTTACATAACTACAATTTTTAAAATATATTTACGGAACTTAACGGAACCAAAACTGAAAGAAAAATGTCACTCCCAAATTAAATCCCTTTTCATATGCACAGTCAAAAATCAAGTTAAATAATAATACCTTCAAATTCCTCATATTCATCAGATTCTTCGTCTTCATTATAAATTTCCTCAGAATAGTAAGGATCAGCTTGCATGCAAATTAGGAACATTCAATTAAACCATTCGGAAAATAAAACCAAAGCTAAAAGAATGAAACTAACTGCTCATAATAAATGCGATTCAAAAAAAAAAAAAATTAAAAAATTGGAACACTTAAAAATGGAACACTTTCGCGTCTTTTTATGTCAGTCCTTGTTTGAATTTTTGAAATATTTTTTTCCCGATGAACATGGAGCAACTAATATTGGTCTCATAACATTTCAAGCTGCTTGTTTAAAAATTGTGACCACATGCAGCAAGTCCAGAACTAAAAATACGTTTTCCATGTTTTTTTAACAATATAAATGCTTCTACTGCAAAAATTATCAGAGTCAGCCCAAGATTTTTTTTTATAATAAAACTAGAAACGCATTTACTGCAAAACAAGGTGTAGAACAAAATAACAAGGTTTCTATATATTTGGTTTAATCTTCGTTTTAAAAAATCTCAATTTTAAAAAAAATCATGGAATAAAAAATAAAAAAAAATCATTAATTTAAAAAAATGAGAATATCAGTTCCAAATGATTTTTAATGAATAGCCTTTAGTAAGAATGAGAAAATTAAATCCCTTTTAATATGGACAGTCAAAAATCAGGTTAAAAAATGATACCCTCAAATTCCTCATATTCATCAGATTCTTGGTCATCATTATAAATTTCTCCAGAATACTGAGCATCTGCAAATTAGGAACATTTAATTAAACCATTAGAAACATAAATCAACAAATCCGAGAAATAAAACCAAAAGCTAGAGAAAAAATGAGGCAAACCGTCATTGAATGAGAAATTTAAATCAAAATTGAGGAAGATGCTAATAAAAATGTGAACAATAAATCGATTCGGAAAATGTGTTAAAAGCATGAAAAGAGAAAAAATCAAGAATATTAAATGACAATCTACATATGAAATTGTCTCAAAGCTGAACATTAATTGCATGAAATTGTAAGTTTGTAAAAAATGTTTGTAGCAATAAAAAATCTTCCCCTTTACTCACCTGTCCCGATGGAACAAATAGATAAGGTTAACAAAGCCAAAGCCAGTAACAGCTTTTTACTCCCCATCTTATTTTATACACCAACTTAATTAGCGCAATTAACAATTAAAGCAACCACAGGCAAATATACTTATACATTTCTCCTTCCTGTTTATTCTTTACAACTTTATAAACTTTTATTGTAAAACGATGTAACTAATATGTAAGTAGAAGCAACCCTATACCCTCTGAGTACATAAATTTTTTACCTTTGACCAGAAAGGTCATAAGTCTATCGTGCAAATTGATCTAAGCAGAGCTTGCATGCCAAGCTTCAAATGGTTAGGTCAAAATATTCTCGAGAAAACAGACAGACAGACAGAGAGTACATATTATTATTATATACAAATAAGCTCAGTTGTAATTGTTACAAATTACCCAACTTTCTTTCAACCACTGATTGTTGTGGGTGTGGTATACGTAAAACTAATGCGGTTATGCATATGCACTCACATTGTTGTACATTGTTTGGCATTGTTGTGCATTTGACCTTGCAAAGAAATGAACTTGTTATTAGTTGACCTAGACAGTGCTTAATAATTTTTTCCGTTGTTTGATTTCTTGATAGCGTGTGAATTGGATTAAAACTTTCATCCTTAAAATTGAAACTTTAACTCAAACTTCAATTCATTTCAAATTTACTTCTTGAACGGTGCAGTTCAATTTCAAATTTTCCGTATATTTTCGCCAAAATGTCGCACGGAGGTGGAGCTGGAGGTGGGGGTGGAGCAGGGGGTGTGGTCGGTGGCGGTGCGGCCGGAGGGGGAGGAGGCGGAGCCTGTGTTTTCGGCTGCGCCGCTGTGCTGTCGGCTTTTGGCGCTTTGGCGGCGTTGTATGATTACGACCTGGGCGCAGACACGACATTTTTCGCCGTGAGTGGTGTCGGAGGGCTGTGCTACGCCAAATGTGCCTATGCTCGGTTGATAGAGCAGAGAAATCGGAAGCATTATGCTTGGGGAAGGAACGATTGGGGTACTTGAGATTTTTTGTTCCTTTTGGAAAAATGAGAATGTCCCACTAGGCTGCATATTTTTCCGATGCTTGATCTGATTGAGTGTTCTCTCGATAGCTCTATTGCCATCAAGGGTCAAGGAGCCAGATTTTTCTTATTTCCTTTTTCTAGTACTTTTATTACTTCATTTGCAATTTTATATTCAGAGAAAGCCAGATTTTGTCTCATTTGTCTCATTATATTTTATACTTAGTGCAGTTTTGACTTCAATACTTAAACCACACTTTACCTAATTTTTTTTCCATTGCAGACAACGAGTATGCCCTAGGCTATGGACCAGATGGAGGTCAAGTTCAAGGCCAACCTGGAGGTCAAGGCCCCTATCCCTACCCTGGAGTTCAAGGGGGCGTCCCCGGGGGAAGTAGGAAACGACGAGAAGACAAAGAACACAAAGCTTCCAGAAATAAACGGAATAAAACCAACTCCTAATCTCGGATAAGAGCTTTTTAAAGCTAATTAGAGCAATTTGTGGAGCGTGACTTTAAACTTAATTTATTTTTAATTTGTTCAGTGCAATTTATTTTAGAAATCTTTTCAGCTTTTTGTATCAATGTAATAAATAGTTTTATTTTGTCAATATTTAATTAAAATTTGCGACAAAACGCTTTCAAATTTGAGTCTTTCTTTTGACACTTTTGAGCACTTTTTGACATTTACTTTGTTATCACCCAACTTCTAAATCATTTTCACGTAACAAATTGTTACTAACAATGTTATATCAAAAAGTCTCACTTTTCCTCAAAATCTCATATTTCTCAAAAAATGATAATTGGACTGTGGCGAAAAAATGGAGAAAACTTTGACCAACGTTTTGCGGTTTTGACAATTTATCGCCAAAAACTAGTTTATAATTAGTTGTCCACTTTCAGTTTCATTTTATTTCCCACTGCCTCCGAACACAAAGGAACGCTACAAAATCAAGGTTCTGCTAGATCATCAAACTCGCATATTTCTTCAGCTCCCCTTGGGAAATAGGGGGTTTTTAAAGAAAAATCGCCAAAAATTTCCAGATGCTATTAAAAATATTGAACTATTTTCAGATTTTTTTTAGTTTTCAATTGTGCATTTGGCACTGCGACACCCTGAACATTATTTGTTCAACCGTTCCCAGCCTGGATAACTCAGCAGCGTCTTATCACCAAGAAACATTTTTGGAAAATTTTTAAAGCATGTAAATTTTCATAAATCAACTTTCTCTGGAAAATATAAACTCTGGAAAAAATTAATTTCTGAGCTTGATTTCCAAACTAGGTTCCATTGAAATGGATAATTTTCAAAGTTTCCGAGCTCGATTAGGACTTTTACTCGTTCTACTGCTTTTTCTGGGTTTTGTGGACCACGGCCACTGCAGCGAAAGTCACAAGCCCCCAAAACGCCCTTTCACCATCGGATTCATAGAGACGTTCGAGTTTGAGGAAAGGGATAGAGACGAATTCGCAGAATTTTGTGAACTGGGTCAATTGGAGCGTCAAGGGACTGTTTTCCATGCGGATGTTCAAGGTATTTTAATTTTCTATTTAACGGATAGAGCGAAGGCATGATTTAACGAGATTTGGCAACTGATCCTGAAAAGGGGTGGGTCTATTGGATCATATTAAGTTTTAGGTCTTTTGGGAGAAAGGTTCGAGAGTTATTGAGGGAACATACAAAGTTAGGGCGCTTTTAAAATTTACCCCGTAACAAGGAGATGCGAAAATTGATATAAAAATGTCCAAATCTCAATCAAAATGTGTTATGCACTTGTTTTGCAAAATCAAGATGAACAATATAAAAGCAAAACTTATTATAAGGATCAGGCGTCGATAATTATTTTTTAAATTTTTTGTTAGGGCTAAGATCTTTAGATCGTCGCTAGCAGCATGATGTTTAAAATACCAAGCTAAAATATTTAAGGGAACTAGTTTAAATTAATTCCATATAAAGCATCCGAACCCAAAATTTAGCGAGTTATTTTTTGATACTTTCAAACCAGCAATATTTTTCAAATTGCAGTCATCAATTTGAGGATCACCAATTTAAAGCCAATGATTAAATGCTTATTCCCAAATTGTTTTGTCCCATGTCTATATCCTTTCATTTGTTCATTATTCATAAAAAAAAATCCGTTACTTTTTCATTGCCTTCATTTCCTCTCAAATTTCAGCCGCAGAATGCTCCGTGACAGCCCCCAACGAATTCGACATCTCAATCGATGGGAAAATGCTGTTCTCTCTCATAATGATGGTGAGTTATGGGGCCCTTGTCCGCAGCGTCATCGCGGCCTTCGAATTGACGATCCCCTACACAGTTGTCCTCATGCTCAGCGGACTTGCCGTTGGATGGTTGGCAAAGTTGTACTGCATTGAGCTTCACGAATACACGGCCATTGCGCGAGTCAGTTCAAAAATAATTCTCTTCACTTTCTTGCCGCTGTTGATTTTCGAGTCAGCATTTTCAATCCCAGTTCATACTTTTTATCGGAGTGCTATGCAGGTAAAATTCGTAAACATTAAAATTATTTTTAAAATTTTGGGCAAATTGAAAAGATTTCGGATTGAATTTGCCGTTCTTTGACATTAAAGCCGCATTGTTAAATTTTTCAGGTTGAATTGTGTCACAACTTATAAAATGCTTGCTAAAATTTACAAATGTGCATTTGACTCTTAAATGACAAAATTCCATGAATTTCAGATAATAATCGTTGCATTTCCTGGGATGGTCCTGTGCACATTTTTCACGGGTGGTGCCTGCATGCTCTACTTCCAAGAGTACAAATGGGATTTTATGAAAGCAAATTTGTTCGGATCAATTATTTCTGCCACCGATCCCGTCGCAGTCGTCGCCATTTTGCGAGAATTAGGTAATTATTGCATGTTGATAAGTTTTAGAATAATAGGGTTAAATGCTTTTAAATACTTTAAACGTATAACGATAAGCACAATGAACGGAAAATAAACCTAAAAATTTGGGGTATCAACAATAAAATAAAGTCCAAATCGGCATCAAAATCACACATTTTCAAGCAATAATCAATAAAATAAAAAAACATCATTTGACTTTTTTTTTAAATTCAAATATTCCTAAATTTTGATTTTTCAGGAGTAAATGAAGTGTTAAGCGTAATGATTGAAGGAGAATCCCTGCTAAATGACGGTGTTGCAATTTTACTTTATGAAATTTTCGAGGAAATTCTCATCGAGGAAAAATCTGGAATAGCGAGTTCCCAATCCGATCGAATTTCAGCAGCACTGCTAAAGTTTTTGCAGATTGCAATTGGAGGTATTTTGATTATTTAAAAATTTGCAAATATTTTTTCTTAAAAATTCTCTTTAGGCCCTGCATTTGGCTGGTTAATGGGAAAGTTTACAATTCTGTTGATGGGCAAAGTTTTTAACGATCCTCCAGTGGAAATTTCAGCTACCATTGTTGCCGCTTATTTGACTTATTGGTTGAGTGAAGATGTGTTAAGTAAGTTGAATTTTTCATCCGCGTCAATTCTCGAAAGAAGCGTTTTGAGATTGTGATGAAGTTATGGTTTATATTTCCTTATCATTGTTTGGCATGTCTGTCAATATTTGAGACAAAGTGATTTTTTTTCATTTCCGATTAGCAAACCGATTCCTCGAAATTTGACTTCCAATATCTTGTAATTTGCAGAGGTTTCAGGGGTCATGGCAGTCGTCCAGTTGGGCCTTACCATGCGCGCTGAACGGACAGTGATAAGTCCAGATTCGGAAGAAGCTGTTCATCATTTCTGGGCTATTTTGGGATATTTGGCCAACACAATTCTCTTTTCCCTAGTAGGGATTGTCATTACGGAGACGGCTCTTAATGACATTGGATTGGACGACTACTTCAATCTCCTATTTCTTTATGTTACTATCCACGTTTCGAGGTAATTAGTAAATTCAGCGATAATATTGCCTTTATTCTAAGGCTAAAACTAATATATTAGAGGGTTTAATTCATTAGGTCTCAGTTAAAATTTAAGTTGCTTATTTGATTTATGTAAATGCATTTTAGAAACTGCAAGCTGTATAGCATAACACTTTCTTTCTTTTTTTTTTTACATTTTTTTATATTACAACCCTTTACTAGTTTTGCCGAAACGCTAAAATTTGTTTCATTTTCAAAGGTTTGCGATGCTGCTGCTGTTTTATCCAATTTTGGCTAGAATCGGTTACGGGCTGACGTGGCAGAATATGATAGTGATGATGTGGGGCGGGCTTAGAGGCGCCGTCGGAATTTGCCTCGCATTGGAAGTTTATCGAAGTGACCACTTCTGCGATGATTTACTCATGGGACCAAAGGTAAAAACTTTTAATTATTTAGGTTTAGTGCATCAAACTTTGGCCGATTTTAAAGATGTTTCTAACATAAACATTACAATATTGTTCACAATAAATAGTTATGAAACTTTTTATTCTCGTGGTGAAGCAGAACAAAACAAAAATAACTAATTTGTCGTACAAGTTGAACTTTTTTCACTAATCTAGTTTAGCTGTTTGAAATTTAAAAAAATGAAATGAACAACGCTCAAAAAAATTGAATATTCAGTTTGCTCCAAAATTGTCCAAAATATTTGAAAATAATTCTAAAGACAGGAACCTTGAAATTGGTTAAAATTATATTTTTAAACCCCTAACAATGGGCCCAAAAGTTTCATCGGAATTTATTTAAAAAATATTACAGGAGGAAATTTTCTAAAACTTTGGAATGGTTATAAATTTTACCAATGCTTCAAAAAACTGGAAAATTAAAACCAATCTTCACCCCTGAAATTGATTACAGCATTCTGTAATTCCAGATGCTGTTCCAAACTTGCGGCATCGTCGTCCTTACACTTGTCGTCAACGGAATGACGACGCGTCCACTTCTCTCCGCCCTCAAACTCACGGAAATTAGCTCAGGGCGTAAAGAAGACATGAATAATGCCGTCAAAAGGATCGCTAAAATCAAGGGAAGTGCCATCCGAACTTTTAAACTTTCCTCGCGAATGTTTGACGCGGATTGGGCCCTTGTCGCCGAATTTTGTACCATAAAGAACCCTTACAAGGACAAGAAGGCAAAGAAACATGTGGACGATAAGGTCAAGGGTGGAGGAGGAAATGAGGAGGATGGAGAGTTAATAGTTCCTCCGGAACCTGTTCAGGAAAACACGACAGTTTGTAATAATTGCAAAGCGTTGGTGCCCAATGAGCCAACGTCCGAAGAATATTTTCATCTGACGGAAGAAGCAAGGCTCAAGGTGTTGAGGGCCATGAAGGTATGTGATGGGATTATGTCTGTCTGTCTGTCTGTTTCATCATTTAACTCCCGATTCGGTTGTAGGAATAATTTTTCCTCAATTCAAGACTTCCATCAGGTTTTTGTTTTTAAATAGAGAATAAAAAGCCGGTTTTGTTCCAAAATCTATTCGAATTAGTTTGTTTAAACTTTTAACCAAGTTAATTTTGTAGAAGAATTAATTAATTCAGGAACAGAAAAGCGAAATTTAGTTTCGGTTAATTGTATTTTAATGGCAAGCTAGTTTCAACTTTAAATTTTTAACTTGAGATCATTTAACTTTTATAAAAAAAATAATTCGGGTAGAACTAAACTCTTTGCTACACATTTTTTGCAGTACTGGATTATAACCTTTTGCATTTTAAATTCCAGGTCTCATTCACCCACCGAAATTCTGTGGGCCTCACTTCCGACACGGCCCTTCAAATCCTGATGACTGACGCCGAACGAACGGAAGATCGACCTCGACGTCTTATTTACACTTCAGATTTCCGAAAATACACCAAAAATCACGGCGTTTATCCCTGGTTAGAGGCGAAAATTTCAAAATACGAAAGAGACCATTCGAAAATGACTCAGGCCCCGAAGGCCGCATGGCGACAACCCTTTCACAGGTAAATTGGTCAAACCTTTGACCTTGGAGGTCAGGGCCTAAAGGGCTTATCTTACATGAGATGATCATGTGTTCCGAGTTTAGGTCGTCATATAGAATACATAACGAGAATAAACGCAGGATCTACCTAAACGACCTGTTAAGTAGAAAGGATATCAACAGAAAAATAAAATCTTAATGACATCTAAATCATTCAATTAAGAAATATTTCTTTTAAGCATTGAACATTTTCGATCATTCAAGTTTTCTTTAGTGGTCGCAACATAGCACAAAATAAAATAAAAACATTTTCTAATTTTGATTATCGTTCTCTTAAATCGTTTCAGAATCGTTTCCCACTCATATTTCGACTCTTTTATGATGGCCGTGGTGTTTCTCAACATGGTTTTCATAATTTGGGAACTAGCGACGAATGATGACTGCGGCCTGCGGCATGACAGCTTTGCATCAGTTAACGCCATTTTCACCGGAATTTTTACTATCGAGTTTATTTTTATGGTAATTTCACTAATTTCGTCATTTTTAAGTTTTTAAAAACTTCCAAAGCCTGGAATTGATTTTGTCAAGTTTGTAAATGATTCAAAATAGTATACAAATAATTTATTATTAAAAATGTCAAACGTTTTATTAAAAGCCGCCTCAAATTTAAAAACTATTTAGACGCTTTAAAACTTTTAAATCTGATAAAATTTCATCCCAAATTTCAGATAACAGGTCACACAGCTCACGACTATTTTTGTAACGTCTGGAACTATCTTGATTTCGTAATCCTTGTCGTATCTTGGGTGGACACGGCACTGACGTACGCATATCCCTGCACCACACGGGGTCTCAAGGGGGCTAAAGGCGCGGAATTTATCAGACTCGCAAAACTCGTTCGAATTCTTCGATTTGCGCGCGCACTTCGGTTAATTCGTCCACTGCTTCCGAGAATTCAGGCGCGAATTCACAGAAAAATCAATGAACAGCTTTTTCTTGGAATGGACGTTGCGCGAGGGTTTGTTTATGGTTCAGAAGAGGTGCTAAAATTTATTTCCCAAATGATTGAAAACAAGAGGATTTTGAAAGAGATCAAGGAACGAATGGAGAGGGAACGGGGAGAGGGACTTAAGGCCATGGGTACTTCCTTTTATTAACTATTGTATATTTACGTCTGTCTATGATTGGAAATTGGGGAAAATTTTGGATTTTTTCTTGCAATTTTTGGTGATTTTTTTTTAAAATAAGAATTTTAAAAGCTGGAAAGGTTTAGAAAGCGTTGTATTTTACTTTTTGTTTTTGAAATGTGATCAGTTATTCATTTAAATCAAAGAAACTTAGCTCAAAATGCTTTAAACCACTTTAAAAATAACACCATAAATAATAAATAACACTTTTGCAAACTATTCAAAGCAGCTACCCAACGAATGCTTGAAAAGAACCAAAAAGTTTAAAATTTGAAAAAAACAGCGAACCTCGTACAAATTATTTTTAAGTAACTCACCTTATAAATTACCCATTAGCAAATATCTGTCTGTATCAAGGCAAAATGATATCTGCTACTAATTAGGGTACCTACTTTTAAAAAAAAATTAACCCTGACTTTTAAATCCTTTCGAGTTCCCAAAATTTAAACGCAAACAATTTCTGTGCAATGATTTGTTTAAATTGTAGCAATAATGGCCCAGAAGTATCCAGGGATTGCAATCGCCCTCAAAACACGCTACGCCTGTCGTTCTGTGATAAATTCCATGAGTGACAGTTTAAGGGACGCCAAAGACGAGGGACTTTTGGACGAGACGGAAGCTGACGTTTTGACACGCGTCTTGGAACTGAAAATAAAACGACTGTGGCATTCTCCAACTTCCATTGACCCCGACGCCAGTCAAATCCTCTTGCATAATCTCAGCTGGTTGGAACATAATGATGAGCTCTATGAGATTATAATGGTAAGTTTTTTTTAGAAAAGCTTTTCAGTATTCTTTTACATTTTTGAAGATTTTGAAGTTTTAGTTTATACCAAGGTTGCATTACTAATAAAAAGTTTGGTTAAAACTGAAAAATATCATTTGGTGTTTATTTGGGGTTTTATTTTTTTGTAAAAATTGTATTCAAATTCAAAATTTTCATTCATGACTTCTGCAATTATGATAATCCCAATCTGTTGGAATTATTGTTTACAACATTTTCCAAAGTTAATAGTATGGCATTTTAGTCTTTCAACAATTATAAAAATAAGAAATATTTTCTTAAATTGGATTTATATTTAGTTCAGAATTAATCAGTGAATCGTAGACGGCCACTGCTTTGCGACCACCTTTTATATCTGTATTAACGCACTTAATCGAGTCCGAAAGAAACTATTTTGATCCCGTTTTATTTCCAGAACTTTTAAGCAATGTATATTTGGTCTCTGAGTGAAAACTATTTTCACTTTTAGGCAGCTGCCGAACGAATGTCTTTCGGTTTTGGAGAATTTCTCTGCCACCAAGGCGAAGAAACTTCCGGAATTTTTGTAATTGTTGCCGGAATGATTAAAATAAGTTACAATCCTTCAAACGAGCTAATCGAACTGAGGAATCGATACGGAAAGGTCCCAAATTGCGAACTATCAGCGGATTTAACATATTCCAATCCCGAAAGCGATTACTTTACTTCCGGTTTCGTATTTGGAGAATATGGAGTCTTAACGGGGGACAAATGGGCGGCGGACATTTCGGCTGAGACGAGTCTCACAGTTTACCACATTTCGAAAGATGTGATGAAGAGTGCGTTAGAAAAATATCGTGATTCTTTCGACAGTTTGGAGGGACAATTGTGGAGATCCATTGGGATTCGAAGAGCTGCAGGATTGTTGGGACAGTTGCCAGAATATATGGTAAGTTTTTATGACCATTTAGTTCATGTTCTTTCTGTCTGTTCTGCCAATAATTCTTGAAAACTAATTTTATTGAAATGCGGTATATGTAAAATCTCGTCATTTTAGGATAGGCAGGCACATTTAATTTTTTTTGAAGTCATGATCTTAAATTTTTTTTGCTGGCTGGACATTTATTTATTTTTTCTAAATTTAGATGGTTCCTGAGCAAATACCGATTCATTTGGAACGTTCGACTGTGCCCACAAATGACAACAACGTTTTTCAAGTTCCCAGCTACGTCTCGGAAATCATAGTAATCGAAGGCTACGCAACAAACTCGGACACAAATGACACATACATTGCGCCATTCCTTGTCCCAAACACTTGTCGAAAACTGTTGCTGGTAAGCTTTTCCATTAAATTTTATGGCAGAGAAAGTTTTATCTGACCTTAGCAATCTAATAATAAGTTTTAAGAACAGAAAATTTAAGATGAAAATTTTGTTTGTGTTTCCGATTAAGAATTAGTTTTGAATTCCTTATAGCTCTTTCAATTTTTTTAATGAAATTTTATTGAGGTAGCAAGCGTTGAGCTTTGAAAATTTTATCAGTTGACTTAGGAAACAAATACCTCATGATTACAATGACTACAATTAAAATTTCACAATCTGTGCCAATAAGCCAATAAGCCAAAATTTAAATCGATTGCATCTATTTACAACGCTAATATTATTTTCTCGTATCCAATTAAAGGTAAACAATCCCGTGACTGTCAACCGCCTGCTCATTGTCGTGAGCGACGATTTGGAGTTGGAAGACGAAGAGGGCGAAAGCGACCTAAAGAAAAATTCTAAAAACAAAAGTTCTGCTCTTTATGCTTCTCCATCAGGCAAGAAAAAGGTCAAAATTGAAGCCTCTCAAACTCAGATTCAGTCTGCTGCTAAAAATAAGTAATTTAATAAGTAATTGTTGTAAACTTAAATTGTAAAATATTACAACGTAATAAAATGTAAATGTTTTAAGAAAGACTTAAGCAAGCCTTGAACTTGAATTGCAAACAACTTTTTGAGTTTACTTTTGCCAAAACTGCAACATGACCTAGATTATGTTGCATTTCTGCTTTGACATCGCGATAGATAAAATGAGGTTTTTAGTTTTAGCAATAGTTTCTGTAATTTTTAGTTTGGGAAGTTCGAGCTCTGCAGAAGAAGATGCAATTATAATTGAGGGTAAGTTTTAAATTTTATGTGAAGCCTTACATACCCGGTACACGTACTGAACACAATCTCAAAAATGCTGACCTTTGACCTTGACGCCGAGAGATAAAAGTTGAACCTGATCTTGGATGGGGCTTCATAAAACTACAATCCAAGTTTCAAGTCGTTAATTTAGTTCCCGAGAGAGGAGACGAATAGACAAAGGATTCAGAAAATTTTCTCTTTTTTCCAGGAAAAATAAATGTCGGCATAAATTCTCGTGGAGCTCGCCATAATTTCCGAGAATATAACGAAGCTGAAGAATTTTCCGGTAATTGTTCAACGGAAGATTTAAAGCCTGGAATTTGCACTCCATTTGAATCCTGCTTTCCACTAAGACACCATTTATTGGGGGAAAACGTCGTCAGTGATAATTTAAATGAGGAGTTAAGAGATGGATCTCAACACAAAAATTGTTCTGCTGTGATCCATTCAGGTATTTAAATCTCAAATTGGAATACTTACATTATAGTTTAATCATTATGGGTATTTGATTTTTATTAAAAATAATAGCGTGAAACTCTGGCAAATTGTTACACTGCACTAAAACTTGCCAAGTTTATTTTATTGGCAGACAAACAATTGCAACGACTGTTTGACAATGATTGATTAAAATGACAGTTGGCAGTGGAGCAAGTTTCGTCAGTTACGATGTCCTTTCGTGACCAATGGAGAAACTATTGAAATGCTATGGCATAACAATGTTTTAGTGTAATGATACTACTACCAAAAAGTAAAAGTGGTTAATTTACAAAATATATGAGCAACCAAAAATTCTGAAAACTAATTTAATGTAACTTAATGTATTCATGTAATTTGTGGCCTAAAGTTTTAAACATTTCTTATTCTGATTAACTTTTCATAAAAATATTACCGGCATCAAACAACTACAGCTTAATTTCTTTAATCAATTTTTAATTTAGGAACATCTCATTTCCGCGACATATGTTGTCTTGCTCCCGTCCAGCAGAAGAAAGTAAATGGGTCAGAAAAGCATCCGAACATGGAACAATTGCAAATGAAGCTGTCCCGAGCGTCTGTTTCAAATTGTGGAAAGAGCTTGGCAGCCACAATTAAAATTGTTAATGGAACCAACACTGTCCCCGGAGAATTGCCCTTTCTTGTAAAGGTCAAAATACAGAAAGAATAATTTATTTTTATTTAGAGTATAACTAATGCAATATATTTTAATGCAAGGTGGTAATGTTTGGCAAATCTGGAAAACAAACTTGCGGAGGATCACTAATTTCAGAAAATATTGTTCTCACAGCCGCCCATTGTATACACAAGTACGTTTAGTTTTTACGAATTATCTAAAGGGATTTAAAATTATTTCGTATTACCTATGTATAACAACCCTGTAATATTTGGCAATATCCAATGCAGCTGAAAGGGTGTCCACTTTTGCAAAATATGTAACTTTTGCAACTGTAAATTTAATATAAATACTTTTGCAAAAATTTCTATTACCAATGTTAAAAGTTTACAAAGGGAACATAATGGCTTTTCACAAAATCGTCAAACCTTTTAAGACTTTAACCATACCCAAATTAATACAGATTTTAGTAGATATTATAAAATTTCATTATGCAACTTGCATAATGGAAGTAAATAATGTAAAAAAAGAAACAATGATATTAACATTTAAAATATCGGACAAGTAGAATCTTAAAATAAAACTACAAGCCTGTTTGTTCTGTAAGATGCTAGAAATTAGATGTAAATATGACATGTTACAACCATACATGACATTATATTGATCCTATACTGACTGATGTAACATCTTTATTATGTCAGCCCCACTCAAATACAAAACTAAATTTTAAAGGCATTTAAACTGAGCAATAAACTCAACTTGAAAATTGTTTATAACAAAAATTGATGCAACTTAATTAGTTGGGATCAAAATTATGTTACATCCTTTCATATCATTTTTTTTTATTTCTAAATTATTTCACAGCTACGGAGCAACGGATGTCTCTAAAATTCGGCTTCATCTCGGGGATTACAACATCCGCTCAACGACAGACGGACGTCACGAAGTCCGAGGGGTCAAAAGAATAATAAAACACAAATATTTCGACATAAAGTCCTTTGTCAACGACATTGCCCTCCTTCGGTTGGACAAGCCTGTTGAATTTAGCGCCAAAATTCAGCCAATTTGTCTTCCTCCTGGATCAGGGACCCCCCAAAGGAATTTAGTCAATAGAAAACTGGTGGTGGCTGGTTGGGGGCGAACTTCTTACGGCGGACCCACATCTCCCGTCTTACAAAAAGTTGCAGTGAGGGCTTGGAACAATGCAAATTGTGCCGCGGTTTATAAGGGCATTGCACCTGCGGGTATTGTTCATTTTTTAAGGTTTTGAGTTTATACGTTGTTGGCTACGAATGATTGATACAAGTTTTGAAGCATTTCAACGGCGGTAATTTTGAAAATTTGCTAAAGGTTTTGCTCGGGTGCCATTCATATTTTTTCTTTGTAAGGATGTGAAAAATCTGGAAAATTATTTTAAAAATTAATTTGCAAAAACACGAGCAGATTTCAATATAATTGCATTCTTGTCATTTTTTACCTGCATTGGAAATGTTTTATCAAATTGAAAACTTCGACGTCATTAAATTTATTCATATTTTCGAATACCTTATAAATTCAGAGATTTCTGATTGGTTAGATTCCAGATGTAATCTTTTTTTTAATAACTGACAAATTTTAAAACGTCATTTCGTTTTTCAAAGGAATTTTGAATACCATGATTTGTGCTGGGGACAAAGGACTTGATAGCTGTGTTGGAGACAGGTATTTAAATATACAGCTAAGTATAGGTCATTTGATTGTTATGAATTACGTTGAAATTTTATTTTTTAATTTGACAGTGGGGGACCATTAATGGATAAAATTGAAGGGGGATACGAACAAGTGGGTGTGGTCAGCTTTGGCAAAGGATGTGGAACTCATCCCGGTGTTTATACTAGGTAATTTATTTTCAGGAGTAACAATTTCTTGAATTTTTATTGGTCAAAAATTTATTGTAACTTGTATAGAAGCAATTTTAGACCTGCTAAAATTCAATAAAGTTTCTCCTGAGAAGTAACTGATAGAAGTTATTTTGCGAAATGAAAATTAATTATTTTTTTCAGTTTTCCATAAAAAGATGTGTATTATGTTATAATGCTTACTTTTCGCTAGATGAAACAAAAATACTCTAAAACAAACCAATTCACCATCTTTGTTTACTTTTAGTTTCTCGTTTAATTTTGCCATTTCTATTTTCACAGGGTGACTGAATTTCTTCCCTGGATAGCTGCCAATATAAATAAATAAAAATTAGAAACTATATCAATTTATAATAAACTTATTTAATGTTTTTTTATAATTATTTTTTTCTGCTATTTAATTTACATTGCATTAATGACATTCCTGTATGATTTTAGTTTGCATTATGTAATCGTTCCATATAATTTAATGTTATCACGTCGTCAACCAATTATCTCAGAATGTTTCTGATAACGTCTAAATACAGATATTGACGTACACATTGCGAACATCAAAATTTGTCAATGTTAGGTAAGTGTGTGTGTTACTAACGCCTCAGGAACTATCAGTTATTGCATACACATCATCCGTAAAGTAAGTACAAGACTCATAACATTCCAAAATAAATTTATATCACAATCTTGGTTCAGAGTAACATTAATTGAGATAAACAAGAGCTCAGGGTTGGAAGTAATCATCTTTTGTATATTTACGAATAAAAATATAAGGTAAGAATAGCAAATTTGTCAAACCAAGTTGATTTGATAAACCGATTTTTTATAGTTTGTATGATATAAGGAAAAGTAATTTAAATTAAATATGCAATTTATCTAACTTTAGAACGGGCCCAAGTAACCTTACAAAATGTGGAAGATTGATAATATAATTTACCAAATTCGGAGAGACCAGTTCCTAAAACTGATGGAAAACAATGACATACACGCAACAAAGGCTCTTGTTTGTGCTCCTAAATGGCTTCGTCCCATCTTGGAATCTTTTATGTCCAACCATTTCCCCTCCACATCCATCCAAGTTATCGACAGGGACGGAGCCTCTAAACTATTGCCGTCATCTTCCGTCGCAAAGTTTGGATTGCTAAAGAGATTGCAAGTTTTTAGTCGAAATGAAAAGGTAAATGTTAGTGGTCAGTTTAACACCAAGTTATACGGCCCCAACGCCTTGCAAAACCTTGGGGTGATAATATCTCTCAGGGATTTGGTCAGACAAACGGTCATAGTTTCACAAGCGACTACAACTGCTTTTGGAGGATACAATACACAAGTTCAAGCCCAGAAAGAGTTGGTTTTGATTTGCGATTTGCCCGGACTCCAATTCCAAGACAGGTATAGTATGCAGAGTTTGTTAAAAAACAAAAATAGCGTAATGCCAAATTATTTTTATTTTGCTACTGTCTTAACTTGCCAACTACAATTACTATACAATTTTAAATTTTCCCATGTTTTTTAAAGAGTAAATCATTGATACAATCAGCATTTATTTTTGATAAGCAAGTATGTTGCGTTTTTTTTATTAAAAATAAATAAATTGCAGATACAACACTGGCCGACTTGTACTGCGAGGACTGAACCGAAAACTTCCTGAAGGGCTTTTGGATGGCGTAATTTTTGAACATGTCGTAGGAGAAAGAAAGACGCGGACTTTAGACATTATAAATAACAAAAGATTTGTAAAGATTGAGAGTAAAGTTTTCGGAGGGACGGTATATTTTGACACGTTTGCTTACAAGAAATTTGTCTCCCACGACGTTGTGCTTGCAGGACTATCATTGAGCAAGCTAACTGACAAACAGCTAAATTTTAAATTTTTGAAATATGGAACAGGATTTTTTGCCGGGGAATTTTCCATCGTAATTGAGGCTCACATATTGAGAGGGGTATTAGAGGGGTTAGATGCCTTACTGGGAAAATTCAATGTAAAGAATATTGGCCAAATTGAGCTGCCATTTTATACAAATACAGAATCCAATTTGGTGGACAGTTTTCAAAAGAAGTATAGAATTAAAATAGTTTTTTCTCAAGCGGATGCTTTAAAACAAGAGCCAAATAGCAGTTTGATAACCGCTACCACAAACTGTGGTGATCCTCATGCAGTTTTTGGAAATGAGATGGGATATTCTAGTGTGGATGCGGCAATTGCAACAAATTTGGAAGGAAATGGCAGACAGTTTTGTCCCCTGTTGAATGAGGGGATGAAAGGAATCTACTATGATTTTGTCCTGTAACAAATAAAGACTTACTAATAATTTATAAATATTCAATTAAAATTTTGAAAGTTCAATATAAAAATAAGTAGATTTTAATTCAGAAATCATTACCACATATTATTTTTACTTTTGTTTGAATATTTATTTTTTCAAAATAAAAGGTAGTAAAAAATTTATACTACAAAACATTTTATCCAACAGGATACTTGAACTTATTTTAGTTGCCAATCTAGCAATTATGGTAAATATATTTATTCCAATTTTTTATAGCTTTAAATATTTATTCCAAATTTCTAGACATCAATAATTAAACCTATGTACGTTTAAATGTTATTTCTAATTACTTTTCATTTAACATAAGCTCCCTGAACAGTAATGTTGTTTTATGGAAAAAGAGCTTATGTTACTGCCTTGTTGGACATAGATATTCTATTCTCATTATTAGGTCGCCATACCTGGAGAGCTATTGCTTTTGCCCCCGCTGTCCGTCCGTAGGGATAAATATTGCATGGTTTGGAGTTGCTCGGAAATGCTTGAAAGGAAAAACTGTAGAAATCATTTCAAATTATACAATAACTGCGCTATTACTTATTTAATGCAGTTTAAAACAGATTTCTTTGATATCAACTGCCAATATTTTGTCTGCATTTTACCAATGAAATATTGAATATTCACATTAACACTTTCCCCTGAAATTTCCCCCTTCATTTTGTTAAACGATGAACAAACACAACATAAGTTACAAGGATTTATTGAAAATTTATAATGTGGCCACCAGATGGCACAATTTAATCTGAATACTAAGAAAAATGCAGGAATTATTTAAATTTAAACTCAATCAGTTTGATCTTGATTTCACAACTTTTCTTCACGTCTCAATTTTTACTAAATTATAATGTAATTGAGAACAAACTAATTTCGAATTGTGTTTTAAAACTGGTTTCATTTGCTAATTTTTGCTGCCCAGAAGCAATCTCAATTTTTGGCTACAAATTACAATCATTTGTAAGGTGAAATAAAAACCGTCAAATTATCATCTTAAATTTATTGAGTGTTGCGTGTTAGTTAAAAATTACTTGATTTTGACAGATTTCGAGTTAAAATTTGTGGACGTTTGAAGTGTGCATTATGACATGACTATGAAACAGATTATGACTTGATACTTTTCTCTACAAAGTCTCATCTTAAAAAAATGCTGCATATTATAATAAAATTATTCTCGATTTTGGTCTATTGAATTTACTGCAATGGTCTGGTTGCATCTTAACATTTTTGACTTTGGAAATTGTTCTCAGGTCAACATTTTGGAATCCTCATTCAAATGGGTCCCATTTCAAATAAAACGTTGGAAATAGCTCGCCATTTTACCAGAAATGCTAAGAGTTTAAAGCATGGCTTTCTTGACCGCATTTTACTTACAACTAATGAATAAATGACTAATTAAAACCTAACTTAAAATAATTCCAACAAGTTAATCCTTTTCATATGCAAGTATTTTCAAAACGGGAGCAAAACCGACCGGGGAGAAAACGGACCGGTCCACTTTGCCCCATATAGGAATAAAGCGTGACAGACAGACAGACAGACGGACGGCCCCGGCGAGAGCAATAGCTCTCGCCGAATGGCGAGCTAATAATTATATTTTTGGTCGTATTGTAATTTCTCTGTGACAATGCTTGTTTCAAATAGCGACATTTATTTTTAACTAATTGATAAATGTGAAAGTTTCATTCAATGCTGAAGCTTTGTTCGGAATTTATCGTGCTCATACACAAACGGACAGACATCGGGTTTATTCATTGTTAATTATGCAGCTCCAATACATAATTAATTATTCTTTTTGTGTGCAGAAATTAACAATTGTCCTGGTGATAAATCACAGAATTAAAAATTATTTTATTTTATATTTAATCATGGCTAGTAAGCTTAACGACGCTATCAAGAATTAAAAACATTGGATGAAGTTTTGAACTCGTAGGTCAGATAAATTTCAGTTTAGATTCCTATCTTGTTAATAAAATAATTATTATTGCTTTTCTACTAATTGTTAATTCTTTTGTTACCACTACAGTTAATCGAACTATGAAATTCAAAAATCTGATCATGATTCGACGGCGCTTAAATAATTTATTTGCAATATGGATGCCCATAACAGATGCAAATTAATCCATGTCCATTTACATAACCCAATATTTCCGAAATTTTTTTAAAATTGTTTTGATTTGGTCAATAGAAGACAGCATTTACAAAAACGCTAGGCTTTGAAATGGTAATTGAATTTTATCAATGGTATGATTTTTAAGTCATTAAAATGATCCAAAAATGTTGTACCCTTTATATTAAGAGGTTAAGTTGTTTGTGGTATCATTTAATCAGTGTTTGTCTCGTTATATCCGATGTTACACCTAATTGTTAAGTTTGCTAATTGAATGCGTTCCCAAATCTCTCAACCGGAATATTATAATTCTAGTCCTATAAATCCGAATTATTCAAAATTTATTTGGGCAAAAAAATTACGTTCCACTCTCATTGTTTTGCATGTCTGCGGTTTTAGTAGTTGCAGTGGGTGTGGTTTACTAAATATATTAAATTGGATCAAATTATGAATTACTGTGTTTCATAACATTCTTGTATTAGACAGAGGATGGCAAATTTTCCATTGAGAAACTCAAATTTACAGAGTCGAATTCTTAAGAATATAAAAATAAATATCGAAATAGGTTTAATAAATATTTATGTTCGATATGCTAAAAAATGCAAGGAATATATCACATGCTAAAGGCCCAAAAAGATAATCTGTGTATATTAAAGGGTATCTATTTTGAAAATGATTTTCATTACGCAAAGCCTGGATTTTCTTCCAGTCAACGCATAATTAGTTTTAAAAAAAATTTAAACAAATAAACTAATATATATAAATAGCTATTTGTTGCCTTATACTTAAAATAAAACAAAAACTTGAAACAATATTTTTAAAAAAATGTATATGCCTATTTTAATGAAAATAGTTATAATCCAACAACATCGATGACAAGTTTTATTGATTAAGTATAAATTAAATTCTGGCTTTTGTCATTATCTAAATAATTGGAATTTAGGATAAAATTGAAATGAATTTTAATATTGCATACTCATATGTATGACTTAATTATAAATATCTAAAATTCTGCCAAAATGCAGATGCATATTAAACATAGTATAAAAATTGTATAGGAAATAAAAGTTAAGCCAAATATTCGTAAATAGATTGCCCCCTAAAATGTGTGTGCTTCTCCTGAATAACTCAACTTTAAAAAAAATTAATCTCAGACATAACAATTACCAAATCTTTTTTTTTTTAAATACAATTATCTGTCAATTTTTACTTGGAATTTCTAGACCTTTATATAAAAAACAAAAACACTCATTCTTTAAAAACCATACTTACATTAAAGGATTAGCATTTGAGCAAATATTCAACTACTTACATATTAAAATATTAAACAAAATATGGGAAAATCGTATCACGCATGCAATGCAAATGAAAGGGGGTCAACGCAAAGCTAACTTACTAATCCTTTAAACTTCTTTAAAAAGTTCTTATTCATTTGTAGTAGCCAACGTAAAAGCAAAAGCCAAGCCTCCATCCGCCTTAAAAATATTTTTGCATTCATTTTGCATCTTCAAAAACCGGTCTCACTTCCACAAATTTAACTCTCAACAAGTGAATTTCGTTTTCAACCAGTTTTTGTGAAAATTTCACTATTTTTCCCTCAGTCAGTCAAGTAGCAGTGAGAAAAGAAAAGTGAATTTGTTTTGCTTTTGTGGCTTTTTAATTTAAATTACAAAATTTCTTGGTTTCATGATTGTGCCATGCGATGCAGTTTGAGCTGCAGTTATTTAGTAGTGAAAGCAAACTGAAGAAAATATGTACAAATTAAGACTGTTTGGAATAAGCCTCGTTTTTCCTCTTTTGCTGGCTGGAATTTGTTCGGAACCTGGAAAAGGTAAATTAGCATTTAAACAAAAAATTGATTGGCGTTATTTTCAAAATCTTAGGCCAAGAATTTGTGTTCACTGAAGAAGAATTCAAAAATAATGGGTGTGGCTCTTTCATTAAATGTTAAATGCGTAGGTCGATATTTGAAAAATGGCTATGATTTTCGTAAAAGTCTGTCGAGTTTATTTTTATTTTCTACAAAAAGGGCGAACACGTTTTTATATCTGCATGGATTTCATACTATCTACTAGTTGCTTGAGGCCCGCAAATGCGGGCCAATGGAGGGAATAAGTAATCTCCTTAAATTTATGCTAATTGTTCCTATTGCCCCATCTTTGACATCCCCCCACAGGGGGACAGTGACCCCGTGTTATCTCTTTTAAAATTGGGCAGGGGCACAGTGACCCCGTGTTATCTCTTTTAAAATTGGGCA